>APFE030561777.1:0-27851 GCA_000404065.3 Pinus taeda | reverse complement strand
CTCGTAGTTGCTCATGATAAAGAATCTTCCTTCAAGCGATCAAGCTTCTTCAGAAGGACCTGCTCTGATACCAATTGTTGAAAATAATACTTAGAGGGGGGGTGAATTAGTATCATCAGGATAATTATTCTTTCAAAACAACTGATATACGCTACTTCAATTTAATAAACCTGCGTATGTACGCAGTTATGCAGAAGGAAACCCGCGTATACAGAACATGCTTTTATTTTACTTAATCTTTCTGATGATGATTGTTAGTCAGTGATGCAGAATCCAATAACAGTATCCAGAGACAATAAAACAGAGCAGAAAGACAATCAGACACAAGAACACAAGATATAAGGTGGAAACCCAATGTGGGTGAAAACCACCTGCTGCAATTCGTCTCTATCTTCCTTTTAAATAGAAAACTTCTTTTACAATGTACTGGTGCAGTCTTTTTACCAGTACGCAGGCTGCAACCTGCAGAGAGCTACAACTCTCTCTCGTTCTCTAGTTTTTCCTGGAAGGGAGCAACAACCCCCTTTAGCTTTTGCACTAGCCAAGATACTAGTACGTAAGTGCTGGCCTACAGAAGGCTACAACCTTCTCTTTCTTCAAGGGACCACTTTTCATCAATTTTCAAACTGGATCCATGAACATCAAACAATCATCAAGAATCAACCAAACTCCTTTTCACCAACTAGATTTGAAACAAGTAGATACTTCTCTGACAACTGTACATAGAACACTGTACCAAAAACCACACAACAGAAACAGAACCCAAAACACAGCAGCAATAAGCAAAAACAGCTAGATCACAGCTTAATGCATATACGCATTCTCAACAGTCTGCAACTTGCGTGCATACGCATCTGCGTATGAAACAACCTGCGTATACGCGCTTTTATTTCCCTTAAACTGCGTGTATACGCACCTTCACTTTACTGAACCTGCGTACAGATCTATAAAGGACAACACACTCTTCCAGACATTCAATCACTAATTAACCCAGATTATAGATCAGATAAGCGCCACATCAAGCAGATCAAAATCATACAGAGATACTATCATTTAGGATTAAAGATTATGACCCATGAATAGACCTTATCCTTCCTTTTGTGCTAAGGTTCCTCCTTCCTCCAAATCTAGATCTGCATCACCATCCAATATACCAGCTCTAGCACTTTTTCAGATCTTCAATAATAATCCAGATGGTGACTTGTCACAAGATCTACTTCCTCTTTTATAGCCCTAGGCCTTCCCCAATACCATGGTCCAAAACCATAACATTTCAATACCATGAACCCAAAAACAATGGATCGACACAATTGACAAGACGCCATGGTCCAAAACATAGGTTCAAGTTCCAAGATCTAACTGCCATGGACCAAAAGAATGATCACCAACATATACGCGCTTTTGTTAAGTATAACCCGCGTGTATACGCGACTTCGCCTAGATGAACCTGCGTATATGTCTTTTTCTACTTTCTGAGTGCCTGAACTGAGATCTGTTACCAAAGAAGGTTGCCATCAAGGACAGCACCTGTGCCATAGCTCCAAACCTGTTCCATAATGCCAACAATGATATAATAGATCAAGATGCTTTGATGGTGTTTTCTTACTTTGTTTCTATAGGTATTCTCTAAGGAGGATAAGTACGAGAAGAGTTGCAAGCTCTATCAAGGGAGAGAGAGATCAAGGAAGGTGTTAAGCGGAAGATCCAGGTTGGTTCCTTTGCCTCTCTCTTATCTATCATACATAAAGGAAATCACAAATTGCTTTGATTGTTTTTTTCTAGGATAGCTGCCAATCCTAGAGGGCTAGCAGATCGAAAAGACACTAGTTTTCCCAGAAACAGTAATCAAGCTTCTTATGATTCAGTAGAAGGTTGGTTTTAGAAACCATAGTGGTCTATCGCCATCTTAGCAATGACAAAGAGTGGACCCATCACATCTTCTTGTGTATACAACACTGTCACCTCCAAATTTGTATGAACCCCAAGTTGATAAAGTAAAGTTGGTAGCCCCAGGAGTTGCAGCATTCTTGCTGCAATACTGGTGCTCATCACTTTATATTTACAGCTCATTTACATTCAGTTTTCACATGTGCAGTTTCTTTCTCAACAACTAAGTGGATATAAAATCCATTAAACCAACCATCTCTCTATGGTTCCTTTGCAGTTTTCTGGTGATTTTTTTTTGCACTTTGATATATTCAAGTTGTTGTTGTTCCACTTTTCATTCAATTTCATTCACTCAAACTGGGTATTCCAATGTCCTGCATCACAACACACAATTTATCATGCAATTCATTATAAATGGAATTACAATAAAATCAAAACATAACATCATGAATTGATCCCTCCATGAGGCTAATCCATGCAAGATGAATCAGAAACATGGACAACCATTATTTCAAAAGGATGAGCCTTGATAATATTCTGTCAATGACAATGGTATTTCACACTTTATTGACACATCAACATGTTCATGAGCTCAACACATATCTATTTATGTCATAAGGTCAAGGTTGAGAGAACCTCATGTATCCATGTGAAGCATGCATAGGATTAGGATCAATGGTCCCAAAATTTGGCCAAGGGATTTGTTATCCAATTCCTTTATTCATGTTGGTTCCACACCCTACTACTGTGATGGTTTCCAACAAGAAGCGTATCATATCAAAAACACCTCAACCTTCTCACAGCATCAAAATACATGGATTCCTTTTCGTGCATATATGTACATATTGATCATGCGGTTTCAAAGTTTAGGAAACATCCCCTTTTATGCCACTCCCATGGATTCTTTTGTCATTGTCCATTTATTATCATGGACCTAACTAGCTCAATTGGCTATCACACTCTTCCATCCTACCTTCAACTACTCTTCATTCATACATTGATATTTATTCAGGTGTATTTTCCTTGTTTGATTCCACTCAACTCTTTTCCCAAGGATCCATTATCTTACTTCCACACCCAAAAAATTTCCCAATACCTAAGTTAGAAGGAAAAAATAAAGGAAAATGAAAATTTATGATGACAATACAAAATGTAACAAGGTAGCATGGCCATGCACTCAAGAGTCAAAATGGAAAATCAAACATAAAATCAATCGTAAAGCATAGATTACATAGCAATCCACAATCATAAAAAAGCAATCCCCATAAGTTCTGATATTTTTCAATATTTCATGAGTGAAATCTCAACCTGATCCCTCTTCATGGTTTCATTTAGTCTCTTTATCGAGACTAACCACAACAATTAAACTCAACCTATGTACAATAATTACATTTCTTCAACAACAACAAAATGTACATGTTGTCAACATCTAATCAACCATCTGGACCATCGATGTTAGGTGACCAGCTTGCCTATTTTCCAAAGCCGTGTAGGTTCCAAGCATGTTTTGAGCCACCTCCTAGATTGTCTTAGCTTCCTGAATGTTGTACAACCTTGATCCATCATTCTTATGTTGTGGACAATACTTTCTTAGTCATTTCTCTTCGCAAGTCTAGTACTTAAAGGGTCCTCTTCCATAGCCATTGGCATTTTCTCCTGTAGCTTGAGTAGTTTGAACTTCATTATAAACATTGAAATTATTCTCATTTTCATCTCTATTGGTGATGAGACTTCTTTCCTTTTTCCTAATTTGCTAGCCCGAATTTCCTTGCTTGGTTCTTCTAGAGTCAAAATTTCCTTTTTCCTTTAAATCTGCCTTAAGATCTGGTTTGCGCCTGGATTTCTCATAGCAGTTCTTTATCTTTTTAATTGCATCCTCTAGAGTTCATGGCTCATCAAATTTGAATAAGTATTTGAGATATTGCAACAACCCACTAATAAATATTTGAACTTTTTCCTTTTCTTCCTTGAGGTAAGGCAAATACTGTAGCAACTCTAGGAATTTAGTAACATACTCCTCATTAGGCATCTTCCCCATTTTGAGTTCATAGAAATCCTTGGCCTTGTTGTCAAAATAGTTTTCAGACAGGTATTTTCCCTAAATTATTCCTCAAATTATTTCCATGACAAATTCTCTTCTCTTATGCCTTATACGTTATTTAATTCTTCCCACCAAATATCAATATTGCATTTCAAACTAAAGGTATCCACCTTTTATTTCATATTCTCAGAGTAGTTATTCCCAACAACCATGCATCGACATATTTTTCTTTCTTTATCTCACAATCAAATGTCGGAGGCTTCGATTTATTAAATTCATTTGGAAAATATTCTTTTTCTTTATGATGATGATGATGATAATGGTGATGCCTTCTGTGGGTGTCCTCATATTTCTCTCATAGTTTCTTGTATTTATCTCTAGAGTACTTAATTAAGTGTTTCCCTTCATTATGTTCTCACTTTATTGTCTATGCCTTTTCTTATATCCACTACTATTTTCCCCATTAGTTCTTTATTCTTGTCCCAAAGGGCTTTTCCTGCCCCTATGACTAATGCCCAACTCATTTTGTCTCTGCCTTTGTAATTGTGATAGGTTTTGCAATATGACTTCATTCACTTCTTCTTGCCTCTCCTATGCTTTGACAAGACTTTCATTGTCCTTGACATGGCTCTTGTTGTAAGACTTGTAGTTCCATATTTCAACCCTTAGACTCCTCAATGTGTCTATTAACTCAAGAGAACTTGTCTCTCTTATTTGCTCAACTAATCTTTCCTCTTCATATCCATGTTGTGACTAGTCAACATTATATTGTACCAACCTACTATTAATTCATTGGTCCTTCAGTTATATATTATACCATTCATTGCTTTTAATGTGCTCTTTGACCTCCATGCATTTCCATACTCACACATAACTATTAGTTTTAAACATACGTAAGTGCATCATGTAGATCATCACCTTGATTTTGTTTTGGAGGCTACTAGTATGAGGCTAGTTGAAACAAGTCATTTCAATTTAGCACATTAATCTCAATGAAATCATGCCAAATCTTCAGTACTATTCTACATGCATATATCAAAATAAAATACGCTAAGTAGTAAATGCGATCAATCCACACAACCATAAGGTTTTGATGCATATCACATGTGCTATAGCCTTATCTGATCTCTTAAGGTATAGAATCGAACCTTATCTTCATTTCATCTATGATAGAGCTCATTGGGTCCAAGTGTTGAAACTGGAAGCTCTGATACCACTCTATAACATACCCCTAACTATACCAAGCCCCTACTAAGGTAGAAGGAGGTTGTTACTCTGATGCCCTGACCTCAAAAAAAAAAAAGTTATGGAAATGGGATCTAATTTTTTTGATCTTTTTCAATTTCCTTAAAACTTAAAATGGATAAAAATGTTTCATTCATCTCATTGAGACCTTTCCAACAATATAAATTTTCTTCATTTGAGTTTCTAGATCAAAAGATATGGTTTATTAAAGTCTAGCCTATCAAGGATTTCCATTTCATTCAACCTTCCACGTGGTGCCCATGTGGTCCCCCCATGGCACCCACGTGGCTACCCCAGTCAGCCACATCAACGCAACACGAAAGATTTTTCCTAGATTTTGACCTATTCATGAATGATGTCATTTTATACTCCTATCCATGGACCGCATACATATATATAATATGAGGGTGAAACCCTATCCTTTCAATTCTTACAAGTGTCATGCAGGCTCCTCCTTGCTTCGAAGTGGCTTAAGTGCTGGCGAACCATACTATATCCTCCCAAAAATAAAATATTGGGACTTTAGTACACAAGATCATAGGATGCTACCTAGAAATAAACATCGGGGTGCTGCCACCTATATTTGTTGTTAGGGTGATATGCCCTACCTCAGGTCACCACATCGTTCTGACATCCACCTTCACCCAAATCATTAAGTGTTTCCATGTTGCCTATGGACCACCATGACTACCACATTGGCCATGGATTCCACCGAACCCTATGCTCCTTGGTTAGACACAAATTTCTTGTTCTAAAATATGTATGGGTTCCTCTGCCAGGTTACATCAAGTGCCTAGAAACTAGCCCCATTGAGCCATGTCATCCCAATTATTAGATATTTCATAGATTCGAACATTCCTCCAATTGAAATATCTGAGGTAAATCATCCTGGGTTCATCTAATCATGGTATCGCCTCAAGGCATCCAATGGCCTAGATTTCCTCCTCTTCTTCCCTTGGTCACAACTCCTAGTCTTCTGGTTATATAGGGAGTTCACCCCTCTCTTCCTCAACTAATAAAATTTAAGCCCCCACAACATATGTAACTATGTTTTGGGATTTTTTGAGCTCGAGGGCTGAACCCTTAATGCCTTATGGGTCATCTCCCCTACACAACCATATACATATATGTATATTGTGAAGCTATGAAAGCTACCCACTTGAGATTTTCAAGGACTTGGCCCAACTCGACCTATAGACTGCAAAAGCATATGCCTATATATAATATACACACATATACAAAAATTCTATTCGTCAAAATATTTACAATTTATAAACCAAGGCATACTAGCCAAAATAGTCATCTTATTAATTAACATAGGTATTCTACCTCTTCATATATAAGATATTTAGACCAAATTGTAGGCTTAGGATGGATACATGTGTTGGTGTTCGAGTGTGAATATTATGATTCAACCCTTTTTCCACATTAATATGTCAATCCAAGGTCATTTTTTATTGCAAGGATATCATGCACTATATATCCAAGGGAAAATTCATAATCCATCAATTGATCAGGAGTTCAATTAATTAATTAAACATGCAATCTGAAATAATAAATAAATTTTTAGCAGCATAACGATTCATAGCATCAACTGTAGCAAAAATACATTTCATAGCAACAGATTACCTCTCATAGGAAAAGGGAAATAAAATGCATAACTAAAACAATACACACATAAAAACACAAACACAACACCTGATTAGGAGAGCAGGCCCAACTCCCTGGTCAGGGCTGTTCTTAACTCACAGATTTGCTACTGAGATCAGAAAGTTGTAAATTGCATTAATATCAAAAGTAACTATTACATAACTCAGAGATTTCTTGCTAACTCGAATCCTAGCTACAAATCCCCTTTTATACAATTACATCCAAAAACCATGGTGGTTGTTTTCCTAAAATTACATGATAGCTGTAACAGAAAAAATGAATTAAAAGATAGACAAAAGGAGATCTGTGGTAGTTGCATTGTAACAGTTGCGGGTTAACAATAGTGCCGCTAGCTTTGGTAATGAATCTTGACCCTGTGGCTCCAAATCTACTCAATTAACGAGATTAACATTCAATTAGTGATGATTCCTCAGAATTAAACATAAATGACTAAATAACTTGTGAAACATGACAACGGTTATACCTGTAGGTCTTTTAGGCACAAAATAGCTGGTATGAAACTATAATTAACTAGAAAAAAAGGTAAAGGGATAAGTAAAACAAATCAGTTTTGGCCCCCAACTGAATTTTCTGCATGTCCTCATGCTGTTTGTCACCGTCACAAGTCTGTGTTCTCTTGACTGTGTTCGGCATGTAGCTGGGCAAGGTCATACTTTTCGACCATCTCAGTATCGGCTAATTTGTATCGTCGAGTTGTTAAAACATCCTTCCACCAGTCGTTACTCACCTCGTAGGATGGGGTGTATGTGTCAATCGATAGCCAAAGAAGTGGGAATTGAAACCTGAGACCTATCTAGTGAACCCGAAAGGTTTGTAGACAAGCCATATAATGTGACATCCATTCTAATGCCCAGGCGTAATTGTGAGTTCTGAAAGGCTCTCTAAGTCTTACTGCAGAGGAAGATAGCATCCACCTTCTTTGACAAGAATCCTTAGCCTCTTCCTTACAAGAAACTATTTGAGTAGTGCATAATTGTATGCATCGTTTCTGCATTGCAAGCATTTGTTCCTTCTTCCCTTTGATGTTTAGAAAAGTCCTATTCTTATTAAGGATACTATCAGACAAACATTGTTCTCTCCAAACAAATAGTTGTCGAGTGACTTGGTTGGCCTCAAAGGTATTAGAAGCATTTTTCCACCTGACTTGATTGACAGTATAAGAGGTGAATGCTCTGAGTTGGATGTCTCCCACATAAGGAACAAGATTAAAACTTTGATCATACTTCAAGTAATATTAATGCATATAGAGTTCACAAAGAAGATGTTGGTATAGAATGTCATGCAGTCTCATGATCCGGAGGAACTGCATTGAGTCTTCGATCTTATGACTAATTTCATAAAATATACTCTTCAAACAAAATAAAAGAAATTGCTCATGCAAGAAAAATGCATAGCTATGAGTTGCAGGGTGGAAAGAAAGTACCTGATGTGCAAGATCAAACATTTATTCCTTATTTGTCTTCAATATACACACTTCTTCTTCTAGCTGTGTAATTCTTCTCTGGTTTCTTATGCTTCCTCCTCTCTCTATATTCCCTGTCAATATAACTATTGACTACCCTTGTTACTTGTTCTCTAGATGTTTGAGTTCCCTTTTGGTGATCTTCTACTGAAATAGATCCTTATTGTAAGTGCGTGGAAATTTCCTGCCATTTTTAAACTTCAACAATCAAGAGAACTCCCTGCTTTCAAATAACCATTCTATTGGCTTAGTATATGTCACAGCAGAAGTGGTAGGAGGGTCTTTGACCTGGTCTGCTACAGGTTCTTCTGCTTGATTCAAAAATCCATATTTGAGGATTGATATATTTCTCCTATATCTTTGTGCTTCCCTCTTTAATCGACAAATCCTCTTTTTCAACCAAATATTGTCAATCTTCAACTGCATTTTTTCATTGATTTGGGATTGGTATCTCTCCTTGAAGGGGGACTTTTGTTGCGTGTTGTAGTCAATGAATTCCTGTTTAATGGGGATTTATCCCACCAGTTCTATGGCCAATGTGGGGCCTGGTGGATCCTTAGCATCTATGTCAACCTATTCTTCCTTAATTCTTACTTCCTCAGCCTGTTCATCATCTTGAATTTTATCCCGTGGTTCCGGAATTATTACATCTAGAAGCTCCATATTCACGGATTCTGTCCCTATCACCTGCTTATCAATTCCAACAACATCCATCTCAACCCCAATAAATTGTTCTGGTACTATCACAGCCAGAATTTTGACATTCACAACATTTTCCCCCGCCGTTTGTACATCCTCTTGTACTGGAACTGTCTTTTCGTCTTGAAATTCAGCTTCAATTGGTGGGTCCTTTTTCTGAGTTTCTGTGTCATCCGGTAGGATGTCGCCCTCAATAATCTATTCTTGTACTTGATGATTTATTGTTGGACCTTGAGCTGCCTCATATTCTCATGAATCATTCTCAGCATAAGTCTCTTTCGCCACTAATTCTGTAGGACTGCCCATATTCATGGCTTCCACAACTAACGTGTCGGCTAGCACTTGTTCTTGTGGAGCAGTGCTAGCCTCCACTCCTTTGACCATATTTTCCTGTTTTTTAATGAGAGTTTGTAATTGAGTCATAAGAGTATCCAATTTCCTCTTACTCACCTTCAAAATAAGTGGCATCACCTTCTCAACCTTTGAATGATGGGGTGTTCGAAATTTTCTAGCCCCCCTTCGTCGACTTGCGGTGAAAGGTGACTGAAATAAATAAATTGTCATTGAACTCACCTGTACATGGAAAATCAACCTGTTTTCCTTTTCATTTTTCCAACTGAGTGACTCTTTGAATTTTCTGCTCGTTCTTGAGAAGCACTGCTAACCACAACTTCTGCCACTTGTACTAGTTCTGGTATGATTTGTGCGAGTGGTGTTGATTCTTGTGGGGCAACACCACCTACACCCCCTTGTTCCGCCCTTGGAATTTTTGTGGCAAATGTTTCTTGTGCATCATCAACAACATTACCAACCTCATCGATTTCCATTCTGTCTACTTCCATGGCCTTCGTGGTCGATGTTGGTTCTTGTGGTACAGGATCGACTACGACATTTCTCCCTTCTGCATCCTGTTCATTGATTTCCTCCTCCACTGGTAATAATCCTTCCAGTTATTCCTCTGCTGATTCAATAAACTATGGCCATGACATCGTATTTTGGGCTAGTGCCTGGATAACCAGCAATCAAACTAAACCGTGGTTGGTAAGGAATTCCAACACTTGCCGAGAACGACGAGCAGAATGCGACATCAACTGTAAACTTTTCATTAAGAAAACTGACCTATCTATCGAGTAAATTGGGGCATGCCGATATCGCAGCGATGCCAGAATCTTAAAATGATGTTTGAACAGAATAGAGAAAAGTCCTTCACAAGTAATTTTCCTTGATATGAAATAGGCAAATTCTCCCCAAGGATAGGGTAGCAATTTTCGGTCATATTCCTTGCCCCTTTGAGCTACTATCTTGCCGTCTTGAAAAAATACCTCTGGATATTCTGGAAGTGGGGCCTTCTAAGAAAACCATTTATGGCCCCCCCATGCAATACGCTGGCAACTACAATTGCCTCCTCTGTAACAGGAACTCTAAGACCTTGTACCCTAGAGTCTCCACCTTCTAAATTTAAGGTGAATTCTACTATGATTGTTTCATCAAATCCCTATAGTCTTTGAAAGTACCTGTCCCAACCTGCATCCAGGAATGCTTTCCATACATCCGGGTTACTACGAACCTACACTATCATAACTAGTTCATATCACACAACAAACCCCTCCATTCCTGCTCAGGCTCCAGTAACAGTGTTCAGACTAGTAGCGAAACCATTAGAGGGAGTGTCAAAAGGCTAGTTTCTTGCAGAAAAGGTCATGAAAAAATATCATGAAAAGGGGTGTCCAATGGTAATATGTATGTATATAAAGGGAAATATCCACAACCAATCATAGAAAAGACATGGAGAGTAAGTGGATTTTGGGAAGAATGGGAAAAATATGTGGTCAAGCTATAATAATAATGGGATATTATGATAATAACTTTGCATGACAATCCAATTTAATTGGACAATCATTCACATGATGTTTCAAATCCATATGGTTATTGATTAATCATGCGAAATGTAATGGAATCATTATGGGTTATACGTACCAGTGCGGGTTTTTAGAAGTGACGGGATGGATTATTACGAAAATTTAATTGTTTACCGTATGCCATCATGGTTGTACCCCCCTCATTAAGAAATGACCGTTTGTGGTCATTCCCAAGTCATGTCACAAAATTATTAGTCATTATGCTAAGTCTAATTAGGATCATACCTGGTGCTTATGTGGCAGAGTAGCAACATGCATGGTATAATGGAGTTGGAGGATTCATAGCATCAGGTACTTAGAAGAAGTTTCTTACCAGTGTAACAACACTCAAAGAGTAACAACACCGAAGGAGTAATAGCACCGAACACTTAGAAAAATTTTCAGCTTTAGAGGAGTATCAACATCGGGAGTAACAACATTGAAGGAGTAACAAAACCGAACACTTAGAAAATTTTTCTCCTCAGCAGCATAAGTTAGAAAAATTTTCATGCACTTGTGCAAGTACCTACAAAAAACGAGTAGTAACATTATATATATATATATATATATAAGAAGAGGATGCATAGGACGTATTCTATGCACCAATGTTGGGCATGGAATCCCCCCGCAGCATGTTTTGGGGCTCAAAGCCCAAGTTTTGAATAATATTATTGTAAAAACTTTGTGAATTGTAGGTGCAGAGCACGAATTGTATGTTAGATTCATAGGGCTGTCTGCCCTAAGTTTTGAATGTAGTGTTAGCCTACCCATGGTTCACGGACCATGGGATTGTATAAATAGAGCAAGGCTATAAGTTGTAAAGGAGAAAACTGAATAAAGGTAACAAATGGATGGAGTAAAAAGGATAGTAAGCAATAGAGTAAGAGTCTATTGTCTTGGGTTGTAGTAGTAGGAAGAGGCTCTACAGTTGAGTGCGCAGATACCTAGTAGAGTCTACAGTTGAGTGTGCGGACCCCTACAGCTGAGTGCACAGGGCGAACTCGAGTCTGTAACCAAGGAAGAAGAATAATAAAGAGAAGTTTATCTAAATTCTATGTATCTTTTCTTATGTTATTACATGTTTGATGTCAATTGCACTTATACTGTTTATTTACTCTGCACTGTTGTATGAATGGTGAATATTGGTAAATATAAATGAAAGCTTACAGATAAGCTAAGCTAATCAACTAATATCGAGTTACTAGTAAGGATTTGGGTAATAACACTATTCAACCCCCGAGAAGGGTTGCGCGAGGGCAGCATCACCGGCTGCAAAGTACTAATAAGTGCGCATAGCGACGTGTGTGCGAGGTCGAACCGCAGACCACTTGAAAACATCAGACATCTCTAGTGTGCAAAAACCTGTTTCTAGCACCCTCCCATACTACTTCAGGTGAGACCTTAGTCCACGCTCTGCAGACTGTTGCCGAAAGGGCCAGTAGTACCGGGATTTGTTTGGATAAATCACCTCTGAACCTAGGTCAAGCCCCAACAAGCCAACAAATGGTTTTGTTGCTGGGACCGGGATCTACATAAGGGATGTCTGATGTCGTATCGCTGGAATCCGATGAAGAAAGAAATTGAAGGGTGGTTGGACAGAAAGATTCACGAGTTTGTGGTGCAGGAAAATAGGAATCCGCGAGTATCAAAGGAACAGTGGTTAGAGCGTTACTTATATATGGAAATCCACAAAATTTTCTTTACAACCTTTCCCTTTGAGTTGTCTGAGTGGATCACGAAGCTAGCAGAAAGTCAGGGAAGGTGTATGCTCGACAAACCGATTGTGTGGACTCCAGAATTAGTGCGTAGACTAGAAGCATTAGAAGATAAGATCGCGTGCATTATGGACCATTGGCTCGATCGAATTATAAGGGGGTTTATCACTGATTTCGTGGTAGATACGACCATCATCTATAGCGAGGAAGAATGATGCTTCCTTAAGGGACCGTGAGGTAAGTACATTAGATCGTTGAACACTTGGATTAAAATGTTGTTGTGTGAAAAGCAGGTTATACGAATAAATTAATGTTTGGGACTACGTGAAGTGGGAGGATCTATAGAAACAAAGGTAGCGTAGAGATAGAAAATATTCCCTTGATTTCACAGCGACAAGAAAGTGAAGAAGAGCTAGAGAAAGTTTCTCTGAGAAGCACGATTAGTCTGATAAGGCAGTGAATTCTGCACACACCACACCCACCTACATCACCACCAGTCTCACCACTGTCACCTCCATATCCACCCACACCACCGTTCCTGCCACCACAATTCAATATGGCGAGCGTGATAAAATTGCTGATATTCAGAGGATTAGGGAATGAAGATCCAGACCAATTTTGGTTCGTGGTAAAGGCCGTATGGGAAGCACAAGGAGTTGTGGATGATAATATAAAGAAGGCAACGTTGGTAAGCATGTTACAGGATCGCGCACTAACGTAGTACATTAAGCACTCTAATGAACACCCAAACACAGAGATCACAGATATCCAGGCTACACTGAATAGATAATTTAGCAGGCCAAAGTCAGAGATACAATCGATTATCAGGTTTAAGGAAATCGCAATGCTTCCAGGCAAGACCTCATGGGATATGTATCAAAGACTAAAGAGTATGATACGCAAAGACAACATGACCTTGTATGGACAACACTGCACATGGTTTGTAGCATCACTAATGCCGCATTTGAGGATGACACTGTCGCAACAGAAGTTATCCACCCAAGCCGAGGCTTTGGAGATTGCAATGAGACTGCACGAGACTCTAATACAAGATCCTCGCTTGGGAGTTCAAAAAATCCACACGCAACTGTAAAATTTGTGTCTGGAAATGCAGAGTTTGAAACAAGATAGGAAAACTCACCCAGAAGCGTGGGAGGAGGTATGGTGCATAAAATGCAAAGGCCAGGGGCATGACAAGGACCATTGTCCAGTTTTCACGAATTACTTGGCAGGAGGAGGGCCAATGCCCTTAAGACCAGAGACACAAGCAAGACCAAGCACGGTGCCTACATTATGGTTCACGATTTGTCAGATAGGAGGAAAACACACTACAAATAACTATCACCTATTACAGAAGTATACACAAATGTCCCAACAATTATTCTGTAATTTCTGCAGATCGGTATGACATGATGAGCACACCTGTAGAAGTTACGAGCTGATGATGGATCAAACTCCTGCCTATAGAGTGCAGATTGAAACGCGAGCCCTCGATCCAAATGCAGAGATGGTGGATGCTGGATTTCAGGGGCGCGGACGAGGTCAAGGAGGAATGGGACCAGGAAGGGGTCGCAGACAATTGATTTGTTAAAATTATGGAAGGCTAGTGCATTATTCCCACGATTGTACAAATCTGACGAGAGAATCATGTTTATATTGTAATCAGTTTGATCATGAGACGGAGGAATACCCTACACTGATAGTGAGGTTGTGCGATAAAGGGACACTCCAGCCTCCCCAGACCCATAATTTGCAAATGATGAGGTTTGAGTCGTGCGAAGAGGACTCGAATGTAACATAGTGCTCAGAAGCAGTATCACGATAGGAGATGACAAAGGTAAGCAGCGGAAAAAAAGTGCATGGGTTCGCAAGGCTCCTACAAAGGAACCTGAATTTGATCTAGAGTGCGCGAAGGAGAAATTCATGGAAGCTAAGAAGAGCTTCACAGAGGTCTCCACTTCAGGTAGTAAGGATCAACTAGAGCTTGATATGGATCCTTGAATGCTCACTACCTTTCTGGAGACATGTATGAAATTTGTGCATGAAAACAAAGCTGTGAAAGGGTTGCAGAAACTTATCACTAGGTGCGTTGGGTCAGGAGAACCCCACATAGTCCAGAAACTTGGAAAACATACATTGTGAATAGGAAGGCAAATGAGATTGACTGCGCAAATCAGGGAATATGAAATGGATCAAGTAATTCTAGATCTAGGACCAGACGCAAATGTGTTGCCAAAGAAAACATGGGAGCTTATGGGTAGGCCCACGTTGCAATGGTCCCTTGTTCAATTTTGAATGGCGAACCAACAGAATATCCTACCAATGGAAAGATTGCAGGGAATAACGGTAGACATCGAAGGTGCGAGTGCACTTGCAGATTTCGAGGTGATATAGATTGTAGATGACAAAAATCCCTACCCCGTGCTACTGGGAATAGATTGGGCCACTGATATGAATAGAGTCATAAATCTGAAGAAGTACAAAATTATTTTTGAGAAAAATTCACTGCACGTAGCGGTACCTTTAGACCCTGTGGAAGGAGCGTGCTACACAAAGCTAGTGTGCGACGATGAGCTAGATTGTATCTACAAGATAACCACTCGGGAACAAGATTGGGTGAATCCAATAGTAGATGATAGAATTTCGTGGGAGCGCGAAAGCTCTTGCACATCAGATTCAGATGAGGAAATAGAACGATGGTAGAACCGGTTATACAAGGTAACCACACTCAATTGCAACATGATGGTAAGATCACTTCGCTACGTGACAACCGAGGTAAGAAATTTGTCTATGTATGATGGGTTAACAACGGTGGATGAATTCCTGGATAAATTTGAAAGAGAAGTGCTGGAACAACAAAAGTTTGACACTTTGAAATGGGCAGTGCACGCTACGCCCGCAAGGTGGTGGGGTATGCATCAGATAAGATTTGAGGATTGGCATGGATGTAGAAGGATGATGCACCTACGATTTGGGAAACTACAGATGTGTCTATCAGACAAGTATGATAGATGCAATGATACATGTAAACACCTCACGAAATGGACCAAGGTCTACGTGGAAGAGCCACAACCTAAATGGGTGCATTTGTTCTATCACACTATGGATGTTATACCCATGAATTGGTATACTAAGACAAAGCTCTGCCATGGCACGCGAGAATGGGATATCTTGCACGAAGGATTCCTGATAACCTTCACGTTTGAAGATCGTTGGTCGGATACTGTTGACGAGTACTGACATTTATGTGCTGGTATACATTTTAAGATGTATACCGACCATTCTACGCTGAAATACCTAGTCAATAAGCTTGTGTTGGGGAGGCGCATATGCAGGTGGCTCTTATTGTTCCAAGAATATGATTTTGAGGTCATAGTAAAGCCAAGATGCTTGAACATAGGACCGGATTGTTTATCGCACATTAAGACAGGCGAGGAGCCCACTAATCTGGAGGAAGGATTATTGGATGCACAACTCTTTGCGGTATGCATCGCAGACAGGCACTTTGAAGATGAGATATTAAGAAGATATGTACTTGAATTTGAACGAATTCAGATCCTCATGGAAGCACTTGGGGGCACTGCAGGAGGACACTATGCAAGATCAGCAACCACACAAAATATTCTCCGTGTAGGGTTCTGGTGGCCAACTCTGCACCAGGACTTGAAAGCGCATTATAAGGCATGTGATATATGTCAAAGGACTGGAAAACCCTCGCGGAGGGAAGAGATGCCATTAAATCCAAAAATGACACTGCAACCATTTTAAAAATGGGAAATTGACTTCATGGGACCAATCAAACCTCAAGGAAAGATGGGCGCACGATACATCATCACTGCGATGGAGTACCTGACACGATGGGCGGAAGCACAACTGGTCAAAGACTGCACGACCGCTATGGCTGCGAATTTTTTATTCAAAAACGTGTTGACCTGGTTTGGATGTCTGAAAATCTTAATGAGTGATCATGGAACACATTTCCTGAATGAAACCATCAATGCACTCATAGAAGAGTTCCAAGTGTATCATCAAAAGAGTACACCATATCATCCACAAGCCAATGGGATTGTAGAATCTTTCAACAAAATACTGGAGACTGCGCTGACCAAAGTGTGCAATGCACATCGAAACAATTGGGATTTGTGCGTACCTACTGTGCTATGGGCTTATAGGACAACGTGCAAAAAACTGATGGAACGGACACCTTCCGGTTAGTTTATGGCGTAGAAGTTGTCATGTCGATGTAATATATCATACCTAGCCTGCAAATAGCAACACTCATTGGGATGATAGGCCGCGAAGCTTTGGAAGAAAGGATCACAGAATTAGAAGAACTTAAGGAAGAACAATTTTTGGCTGGATTTCATCAGCAGGTACAAAAGCAACATGAAAAATCCTGGCATTACCACCATATCAAATTGCTCACCTTCAAGGTAAATGACTTAATACTGTTGTATGACAACAAGTTTGAAAAATTTCTAGGAAAATTCAAAATGAACTGGCTGGGACCATACGTGGTTAAGGAGGTCATAGATGGAGGCACATTCTAGCTATTCAAGCTGAATGGAGAACCCTACCCAAGAAAAGTAAATGACAGCCGCTTTAAACCCTACACGGGTGGGCTAGCTATCTGACTAGCCAGCCGAAGCATAGTCTTCACAAACCAAGGAGCTGGACAAGGGTGCGGGACTATAAACATACACAACATATGCTGGTATAAATGTACGGAAATAATTTGGCCACAAAGGTCTCAGAAGAGAGAATGCAATAGGTACAACAAGTACCAGCCCAGTGCGCTTCAGACATCACGACCGTTTGGGACTAGCTGGAGGGACTCCACGCCAAGATCGCCGTGCCGATTGAGTGACTCGAGGGTGAGTCATGATGTTTGTGTTGGGGGGCTGTTGGGCATGGAATCCCCTTGCAACATGTTTTCAGGCTCAAAGCCCAAGTTTTGAATAATATTATTGTAAAACCTCCGCGAATTGCAGGCATGGAGTAGGAATTGTATGTTAGAGTCATAGGGCTTTCCGCCCTAAATTTTGAATGTAGTTTTAGCCTTCCCATGGTCCGCAAACCATGGGATTGTATAGATAGAGTGAGGCTCTAAGTTGTAAAGGAGAAAATTGAAGAAAGGTAACAAACGGATGGAGTAAAAAGGATAGCAAGCATAGAGCAAGATTCTAGTGTCTTGGGTCATAATAGTAGGAAGAGGCTCTGCAGCTAAGTGCGCAGAGGCCTAGTAGAGTCCACAGCTGAGTGCGTGGACCCCTGAAGCTGAGTGCGTAGGGTGTATTCAAATCTGTAACCAAGGAAGAAGAATAATAAAGAGAAGTTTATCTGAATTCTGCGTATCTATTCTTATGTTATTACATGTTTGATATCAATTGCACTTATACTATTTATTTACTGCGCGTTGTTGTATGAATGGTGAATATTGGTAAATATAAATGAAAGCATATAGATAAGTTAAGCTAATTAACTAATATCAGGTTACTAGTAAGGATTTGGGTAATAACACTATTTGGCCCCTGAGAAGGGTTGCGCGAAGGCAACATCACTGGATGCAAAGTACTGATAAGTGCGCATAGCGACATGTACGCAGGGTCAAACCACAGACCACTTGAAAACATCAGACATCTCCAGGGTACAGAAACCTAGTTCTAGCCCCCTCCCATACTACTTCGTTTGAGATCTCAGTCTGCGATCCTCAAATTGTTGCCGAAAGGGCTAGTAGTACTAGGATTTGTTTGGTTAAATCACCTTTGAACCTGGGTCAGGCCCCAACAAGCCAACAATCAACAACCTTTAATCTAGATTTTAAAGAGAGATGTTTGATGAAGGCTTCTCTGGAGGCTATGCGGTGGTAGAGTCTAAGTTGATGTCCATTTACAATAAATAAACATGTGAATCATCGATTGTCGCCAATCTAACAGTGCCGTTGTCAAATACCGCATCAACCTCACACGGTCCCAACCATCGCAGGCGAATCTTCCTTTTAAAATCCTTAAAATAGGAATCATACAGTAATGCCCAATCCCCTTTATGAAACACTTTATTTTTAATAAATTTATCATGTCATTTTGCTCTCTGCTATTGTATGGAACCAGTCCTCTGGACAACCATTAAACGAATTTCATCAAGCTCATTTAATTTTTCCAGCTGGTGGTTCTGGGCTTTTGAGAGGTCCAATCCTACTTCCAGAGCTCTTTTGAGTGTACTGATTTCAAATTCCACTGGGAACAATGGGGATTTTCCATAGACAAGTTCAAATGGTGAAAATCCTATTGTGTTTATCCATGTTTTTCTGTATGCCAAAGAGCTTTAGGTAGTTTTTCAGCCCAATCCTAACGATGATTTGCCATGGTCTTGGTGAGAATGTTTCCCAATACTTTGTTTGTGCTTTCCACTTGACTGTTCACCTGAGGATGATATGGGGTTGTTATCTTATGCTTGATCCCATGTTTCTTCATAAGCTTCACTATCATGTGTAATGTGAGCTACACTCCTCCATCTGAAACTATCTCTCTAGGAGCACCATATCTAGCAAAAAATTCTTCAAACAAAAAGTCTGAGACAACCTACTCTGTTTCTTTTGCTACAACCTTGGCTTCTACCCACTTCATTACATAATCTGTGCAGATTAAAATATGGACTTTCTAATGTGAAGGTGGGTTAAATGGACCTACAAAATCAATAGCCCATCTCTCAAAAGTCTCAACAACTACTTGTGGTTGTAATGGAATTTCATTTGAGTGACCAGGCTGACCCATCTGTTGGTAGCTATCACATATTCAAACATAGTTCCATGCATCGTTGAAGATATAGGGCCAATAATATCCCATCTGTAACACCTTGTGGCCAGTTCGTTTGTCCACAAAATGCCCTCCACAAGGGCCATCATGAGCAGCTCTTAAGATCTCATAGATGTCACTTTCTGCTACACAATGACGGATATTTTGATCACCCCTTGTATAAAAGAGGTATCCCACTATCCATGAGTAATGGGAACTATGATGAATGATCTTCCGCTATTCCCTATATGATAAATGTTGTGGTACTTTTCTTGTAGCCAAATCGTTAGGAGTGTCTGCATAGCAAGGCATATTAGTAGAAATTACAAACATATGTTCATCTGGAAAGATATCTTCTACAAATTCTCCTTCATTATCAACATTTAATCGAGACAGAAAATCAACAACTACATTATCCTTTCCTAGTTTATCTATAATGGTGATATCAAATTCTTGTAGTAATAGAAACCACCTTGTTATATGCCCAGGAGTAATAAGTTTATTCATCAAATACCTGATTGTTGCATGATCAGTGTGTACAAAAGTAGGATACCCAGTAATATAATGCCAAAATTTATTAACGACATAGATAAAAGCCAGGAAATCCTTCTCCGTTACCGTATAGTTTAGCTGAGCAGGTGTTAGATTCTTGCTGACATAATAGACTGCATATGGCTTCTTATCTTATTGTTGTCCCAACACTGCCTCTACAACTATTTAAGAGGCATCTGTAAGGATATGAAATAGAAGTTCCCAGTAGGATCACGCAAGATTGGATCTCAAAAGATCAGTTCTTTGATTTTCTCAAAAGCTACCCCACAATCATCTGTCCATAACAATTTTGCATCCTTAGTTAACAACTGAAAAAATGGGAATGCTATCTTGGAAAAAAATTCTATAAAATGCCTATAGTAACCAGTGCAACCAATGAAACTACGTACATAAGTTGGTGTCTTAGGTACAAGAAAATGCATAATTACCTTTACCTTGGAAGGATCAACTTGTATTCCACCAGCCGAAATAAAATGTCCCATCACTACTCCCTCTTCTCTCATCATGTGACATTTTGTTGTACTCAGAGAAACATGCATTTGTTTGCACCTTTTAAGAAATTTCTCCAAGTTTTCCAACCCTTCCTAAAATGACCCTCCGTATGGCATGAAATCATCCATATAGATTTCAACACTATCATCGAGTAAATAAGAAAAATTCCCTAGTATTTCCCTATGAAAGGTAGCAAGCACATTACAAAGACCAAATTGAAGGACGCGGTAAGAAAATGTTCCCCAAGGGTATGTAAAGGTGGTTTTGTCTTGATCCTTAGGAGCTATTTGGATTTCGTTATACCTGCTAAGCCCATCCAGGAAAGAGAAAAACTTCTTCCCATCCAAGGTACCAAGGACTTGGTCAATAAATGGTAGAGGGAAATGATCTTCCAAGGTTTCTTTATTGAGCTCCCTATAGTCTACACAAATTTTCCATTTACCATTCTTTTTAGGAACGATGACTAATGGGGATACCCATTGACTGTCCGAGATTGGGTAGATGAATCCTGCATCTAATAACTTCTTAATCTCTTCTTTGAAATTTTTTGTCAAGGCAGGGTTCATTCTTCTTTGAGGTTGTCTCACAGGTCAACAATCGTCTTTAATATAAATATTATGAGTACACAAATTGACAGGGATACCTTTCATATCAGTATAACCCCAGGCGAAATCTTTTTCTGTTCTCAAAGAATATTCAGGAGTTTTTAAGTCTGGGATGGTGAAATATTCAGGTTAATATTCAGTGCCTTCCCTGGCTCAATCTCCACCGGTATGCTGCTAGAGAATGTTGTTACAATAATATCTTCATTTATGATTTCTAATATGATAGTTTCCTATGTTTTGTAGCTCATGACATATTCCAAAAACTGTTGAGTTGGATCCGGAACAACATTCAGGTTGCTAATAAAAGTGTTGATATTGTCATCCTTTTTCTCATTCTTAAAGCAGAGGGCTTGCCCCATGCTAAGGATTGGATGGAGTTCATGATGTTCAGTTTAGATCCCATCCAAAGACAGAGAGTTTTGTTTTAGTTTTCTTTGTGAACTTGGTTCTAAAGGGGGATAGAGAATAAGATTTTTCATATTTTCCTCGTTAGAAATTATCATGTTTCCTGACTGACACCCAATATAGGTGTCAACAGTTGCAAGCCAAGGCCGCCCTAAAATAAGGGGGTGACCACCAGCTGGGGACTATGTATGCAAGACTAGGAGATCAACGGGATAATGCCAAGAATCCACTGAGATTGTTATGTCATCCAGTTTCCCTATCGGTCTAATTGTAGATTTGTCAGCTAGCTCCAAGAAAGTAAGGGTAGGCTTAAGATCACGCAATCCCAGCGTAAGCATGGTTTCAAAAGTAATTACATTAATTTCCGCACCCAAATCTACCATTACATTTGGAATATCTACCCCATTAATCTAGACTGTTAGAATCGGGTTCCCAAGATCCCCATATTTTATAGGCATAGATTTCCCCAACATAATGTCAGATAATATCCCCATAACATGATTGTAAGTGGATCCTTCATTTTCTTCCCAGGTCTCTTAGAAAAATACTCTCTAATAGTTTCAACATAAATAAGTACATCATTCATGGCTTGAAGTATGGGGATTTTTACAAACATATTCTACAATTCTCATAAAAGATCAAATTTAGGTTGAGGGAACTGTTTACTCAAGGCTAATCACTCTAAATAAGGAGGATTATTTTGATAGGCTTGAGTAAAAGTCAAATGAGAAGGAGAATGTTCCACAGATGGTTGGGTTGTCTCATCCCTGACTGCTTGAGATTCTGGATTTTCATCGTCAACATGTTCAACAATAACAGGCAATGTTGGAGCATTTATTACCCAGCTAGATTGCAAATTCATCTTATTAAATCCTGTGATATAAATTCTATACGAAGGAAGATTGAGGGTGTTCGATTTTGAGCACCCTTATTGTTTGGATTTGGGTTTGGTTGAATGGGAAGTTGAGGTTGGAGAGGAGGATTATTGGAGGGAACATTAGAGGGCAACTATAACTGCTGCTACTGTGTAGGTTGAGGAAATTGAGTGGTAGGGGGAGCAGGGCTACGCTAGTTTTGAGACCATGAAGAACTTGAGTTAGGTTGAGGGTACCATGGTTTCCAAGGTGGATACTGATAATATTGAGGCCAAAAATGAATTGACTGAGGATTCATATTATAATATTGGAAAGGATCTTGAGACATACCTGGATTTAAGCCTGATGACTGTGGCTACCATGGTTTCTTAGACCCCATAAAGCACAACTAATTTGGTTCCTCATTTGTCCCTTGGAATAATACCTTTAGTGATAGAAGAGATGGAAATACACTGGTAGAGTGAATTTGTTCACAAATAGCACATGTCTCTATAGTGTCTATTGGGCTATCCTTTAGTGGATGTTTCTTCCTACACTGAGGGCAGAAAATAACCATGGTTCTTTCCAACTCCATCTACTTCTTTTTTTCCTGCAATGTATCCATTTGGGAAGATAATATGCTTAGGATATTAGTTTTCAAATTATCCAGTAGGTTTCCAATTTCTTCTTATTTGATTCCCCTGCTTGATGCTTTGAAGGTTCGGACTCCTTATCTATTCCTTGTAGCTCCCCTTGAACATTGAATGTAAAGCTCACAGATGGTGTAAAAATCTTCTTTAGATATATCCCCTTTACCTACTATGTTTAAAAACTCCAAAGATTCTTCCCTCAGGGCCTGGAGAAAAATAATTTTCAGGATATCCTTATCCAGGTCACTGTGGCCAGAGCTCTCGAGAGTGTACTTAAAATGCTCCACACAATCCTCCATATTTTCGTCCTCCTTCTGCATTAATTTAAATATTTCATCCTTAATATCCCGAGATTTACAGTAATCCTGATATTTTTCCAGGAAGGTCTTCTTCATGTCATCCCAAGTAGAGATGGATTTTCTCCCTAGACCAATAAACCATCGCAATGTTGTCCCTTTTAATGTAGCAAGAAGATTTTTTAGCTTTTGAGCATCATTGATATAGTCATATCCTCTGCAAACGATATAAAACTCAAAAAGGAAAGTGTCTAGATCTTCCGTGGAAAGCCCATGGAAGTTTGGCAATGCGGTCAGCAGAATAAGCTTCATTGGTGCATCACCCATGATATCCCCAATTGGAATTCGATTGAATATGTTGGGGGTGCCATTAATACTTTCCAATACTCGCTTGGAATTTCAATGGGTTCTTGCTGTCTAACAACTGATGGTTGTGGAAGCTCCCCTGATCTCGAGGTGAATAAAATCCTCTAAAGTCTCCTTCTTTAATCCTTGGGTGGATCTCTTCTTCTAACCCTCTGTTGGCCACTTCTTCCCTGTCTGATACTAAGGGAGTCGTTTATGATCCCTCTAATGCCCGACTTCCTACTTCTTCTTTAGCTGTCGAAAGTGATACTTCCACTTTTGGGGGTGGTATAGGTTGTTCCATAGAATGCCCCTCAGATTTTCTATGAACTTTCACCCTAGCAGTAGCTCACGAAGAGGATTCTGATGTAGCTTTTGCAATAATCTCCTAGATATAGGTATTCCTCCCCAAATCCTTCCTTCCTTGCCTTTGGGGTCCTCCTCTGCCCCTTTTATTTGAAACCTTGTTCATGCATTTATTAGAAAGAAAACATTAAAACTTACATGGCTCAGGTCTTGGAGCACGATAGAAAAAACTCTTTCCCTCCCTAGGATGAGAGAGAGGATCTTTCAAAATCAAAACAAAAAAATGCAGGAAAAGTATAAGCTCAAGACCTAGAGCAGGTGAAAGATTCTTTCCCTCCATAGGACGAGAGAGTAACCCCTATAAAAATAAAAAAAGAGCGAGAAAAAAAGAAGAAGAAAAACAACAGGAAACAAAACAAATTAAAAAATAACTACGCTCAGGACCTGGAGCAGAGTGGAAAATCCTTGCTCTCCCCAGGACGAGAGATTGATTCCAAGATCAATGTTGGTTATGTTCTTGCACCTTGATAGCCTCCCCGACAACGTTGTAAAAATGTTGGTGTCTGAGTGTGAATCTTATGATTCAATCCTTTTCCCACATTAATATGTTAATCCACGGTTGTTTGTTATTGCAAGGATATCATGCACTATAGATGCAAGGGAAAATTCATAATCCAACAATTGATCAAGACTTCAATTAATTAATTAAACATGCAATCTGAAATAATGAATATATTGTAGCAGCATAATGATTCACAACATTAATTGTAACAGTAATACATTTCACAGCAACACACTAACTCTCACAACAAAAGGGAAATAAAATGCATAACTAAAACAATACACACATAATAACACATGCAAAACACCTGATCAGGAGAGTGGGCCCAACTCCCTGGTCAGGGTTGTGCTTAACTCACAGATTCGCGAAGGAGATCAGAAATATGGAAATTGCATTAATATCAAAAGTAACTATTACATAACTTAGATATTTCTCGCTAACTTGACTCCCAGCTACAAATCCCCTTTTATATAATTACATCCAAAAACCATGGTGGTTGTTTGCCTAAAATTACATGATAGTTGTAACAACAAAATTGAATCAAAAGATAGATGAAAGGAGATCTGCGGTATTTGCACTGTAACAATTGTAGGTTAACAATAGTGTCACCAGCTTTGGTAATGAATCCTGACCCTATGGCTCCAAATATTCACAATTAATTAGATTAGCATCTAATTGGTGATGATTCCTCAGACATAAACATAAATGGCTAAATAACTTGTGAAACATGACAAGGGTTATACCTGTAGGGCTTTTAGGCACAAAAGAGCTGGTATGAAAGTATAATTAGCAAGAAAACAAGGTAAAGGGATAAGTAAAACAATGTAGTTTTAGCCCCCAACAACATGAATAAACCCATTCCTAAGAAAATATTTAGGGATCATCTCTATACAGGAAATCACATTCCTTGTTATTAACATGAACAATTCAACAAAACAATGGCCAAATATTCAAACAGTTCAATGCAAGTAATTAATCATTAATAGATATTACCCATCTATTCATGCTCATACAACTTAGGTTAATATCAAGCTCAAAAATATCCACAAGAAATGAGCCATTCCTTAAAATATTTACATAGTATATTTATATTCCTCATTCATGCAAGAAACAACACTCCTTAACATCGTCATGACATTATTTCAATGCAATTAATAGAGACATGATAATTACATGTACAAAGACATATGATAATAATTATCTTATAAATAGATCTGGCAACTGAGATTGGAAATCTAGTTCTCCAACCCACCATAGACATACTACAACCAAGCATTTCTTACAGTATCACCCCTAAGCTAGAGTCCAGAGCTTGAGGAGTACTTAACACTGTATAATCAATACTACTAGAAGAAACAAGGCCTCTAAATGAAACCCACCTTTACCCACAAATTTGTTAGATAATAAAATGCACAGGGACTTACTTCCCTTAGTTGTTTTCAATGGTTTTCCCACAGTCATGTGTCACAGGGCCTGATCTCAATCAACTTCATCATAGGTGTTTTTGATAAACAAAAGACTGAAATATCTAGTCCAAGAGAATAATTTCATTATTGTATGGGAAGGTTCCTTAGTGGCAACCTACAAATAAATCAATAGGTTCTTCAAACCACAATCTCCCCAGAGGTATTCCTCAACCTTAAGAAATTTTTTTCTCAATCTCAGTAACTTTAACTTAGTTAGATTTTATCACAGGGGTCCTTTATTTCACAGATAACCACATCTCTAAACTAAGAGAGAAATATCATCATGAAATGGGAAGGTTCTTCATTGACCATCTAATGATGAATCAATAGGTTCTTGAGACCACAAGCTTCCCAATGGTTTCTTCAGTCTTAAGGAAATCCACTTTTGATGGTTTCACTAGCCCTTATGCAAGACATTACTCAATTTCAAGAGGAGAAGAGCTCAATATGGGAGGGTTCCTCAACTAGATAAATTACCATGGGAGAATAGAGATCATCCTTATTAGGCATTTTCTTAGAGAGTGCAAGCACTAGTGTTCCCAGCCCAAGGCCACTAATTATGTTTCCTTATCCAACCCAAGTACCTAAGTATCTCTCTCCTAGAAAATAACAACATTAATCCAAAAAATTCCCAGTAAATTCATCAGTCCTAAGGAAATCCACACATGGTGGTTTTCATTAGCCTTAGACTAGCCACTCCTCTCATTCCTCAACTGGCAATCCCACTTGGGCTTCTTTAGCTAGTCTATTTCCGAGAAGTTCTCTTTTTCCCCCTTTTATTTTTTGTGTCCCTCGTCTTTATGAGGAATTTCCTTGCTTCTTTCCATTTCAATGACTCTCGACCTCCTTGAATGGAAGAACTAAATCCTCTCCCCGTATTCCTTCTCTACTTGGTAGTTTTCTAAAGTGTTGCAACAATATTCTTGGCTATGTGTGGGAATTGACATCTTGTTGCCCATCCTTCAAATTGACCATAATGGTTCTTTTCGTTTGTGTCAGATGCATATGGAATGTGGAAAGCCAAATAAGGTAAAGCATGAATACGTTTTCTATTAACAAATGATACACATTTATAATACATGGGAGTGACCACTGGATTCAATATTCCAAGGCCTCTTGGACTCCCTTTGAAATTTATCTTCCACACCATAACCGTTAGAGGATTAGGTGTCCAAAATTCCCCCCTTGATCCAAAGGGGTATGTATGAGGCCAAGAAGAGAGATGTAACATAAAATGTGCAAAAATTCATGGCATAACTAGGCTAAATGTGCTCTCTGAAATGTTGGTATAAGGGGAGCAGTTTAAGGATGACCACCAACACTGGAACACTTAGTGCAGTTCCCAGAACTCTTCTAAGTCTAGCATGAAGTTGAGGTCTTCTACTAGAGGAAGTGTTCCTGATATTTTGAAGAGGGAAACCTTCAACCTTTAAAGGGATGTCTCACCCCGCATAAAAAGGGAGAACCTAAACCTGAAAATGGAGGTATCAACCTGTGATAGTTTAAGGATGACCACCAACTCTGTAATGCTTAATGAAATTATTGGAACTCTTCCAAAACTGGAAAGAAGATGAAGTCTTCTTCTGGAGTAACTGTCCCCAATTCTTTGAAGAGATTTCACAACCCCGCATAGATGGTTTAAGGTTGATCATCAATCGAAGGCATGCTCAAGGGCATCTTTATCTCTAGACACAACACTGAATCTGGTATGGCAGGTTGTGGCTCAGGCTCTCTTGATGTGGCTTGGAAGCTTGTAGATGACCATCAGTTACCCACTTATCGGATGCAAGGTGAGATGATGGAAAAAATTCAACTACAAGACTGTTCAATACTCTATTACAAGTTACAACATTTGACTGAAATATCTTCTTGGCTGTTGATGACCATTGCCAAGAAGCGATCCATC
>APFE030561772.1:0-25190 GCA_000404065.3 Pinus taeda | reverse complement strand
TAAAATACTTGGAATACACATAAATGAATGTGTAGCCTGTCAGGTTGCATTGGGTTCTGTGCGCGGCTGGCAGATTTTAAAAAAATTTGATAATCTCTACGGCTACGGTAACTTTGGGCTCTGTGTCGGCGGATTTGAAATTGGGAAAAAAAAATTGATAATCTCTACGGTTACTTTGGGCTCTGTGTCGGCGGATTTGATATTGGAAAAAAAAACTTGATAATCTCTAGGGCTACGGTTACTTTGGGCTCTTTGTCGGCCTATTTGAAATTGGAAAAAACTGCATTTGAAATCTTACACTTACCAGCAATTGAAAAATGAATAGAGCAACAGCAAGCTCGGCCTAGAGAAGACAAATGAAGAGCGGAGAGTGGAAGATGGTGTTCAAGCTTGGCCAGGAGATGGTGTTCAGGCTTGGCCGACAGACAGAGGAAGAGCTGAAGATGCTGTTCAAGCTTGGCCAGGAGATGGTGTTCAGGCTTGGCCGACAGACAGAGGAAGAGCCGAAGATGCTGTTCAAGCTTGGCCGGGAGATGGTGTTCAATCTTGGCAGAGTGGAAGAGTGGGCTTGTTCAGACTGGCTGCTAAGCCCAGATGGAGATTGGAGGACTGAATAAATTGGGTAGTAGAGTAGAACAGATTTTGGGTTTGTTGGAGAAGAGTGGAATTCTGTGTTTTAAAATTCTTTGGATTTTAATATTTTTGGTTTTTTTTGGAGCATGGCCATGCTTATTTGTTTATATTTTGAATTTTGTTTGTGATTTTTAGTTTTTTTTTTCATTTATTTTGTTTTTGTTTTGAAATGGTTTGTTGATTTAGATTTGGTTTGTTTGCTGCTTGTTTGGTTCTGGCTTGAGAGGTCACCATTAGCTGGTTGGGATCAAGAGGGAGAGTGAGGCTGCAAAGAATATTTGATGGTGGAAATTGAGAAGGTATACACTATTTTATTTGTTATTTAAATTTTCTTCTATGACCTTAATTCTAGCACTGAAATTTCAAGCATATACATAAATAATTGCAATGCAGGAACTATAATTGCAAGCCAAAAGGTCATTAAGGTCATTGGGTCGCAGGAAGCAGAATAGATGGAGATGGCCAGCCTGCCCCAGACGTCTGGAGCTACAGATCTCCGAGGTACCTCGACAGCCAATGAGGCCTCTCTCCCGGGTATTGCTTCTTCTCCCCCACTGGTTCATAATCTTATTAATTCTATGTCTGTGCTTGAAATGAATGAAACTGTTAACCATCACACCTCTATGCATACACTGAAACTTGAGAGTGCAAGCTCCCCGCCGTCATTGTCGATTCCAAATCTGATGCCTGATAATCCTAAGTGCGCAAACCGTATCCCCTCCCCTCGGCACGTTCTCTGTGTTGGGGCCTTCGCCGCTCCCTTCCTCTTCTGCCGAACTGTATAACCTTCGTCCTAGGGGCTGTGAGGGCAACTCTCTTGAGCAATTTGGAGGTCTTGGCATGCTCTAACCTTCCAAGACAGGGGGTAAGACCAGAGGGCGCAAATCTTTAATTACAAAAGCTAAACTCAAGGACAATCTAGAAATAACAAAGGGGAAGTAGAAATAAATTAATGAGGTCTTTACAGCAAAATGTCGTTAGGAAAATGTTGCACAGTGATGTTTCTATCTTTTAACTGCAACAGCCTGGCCAACCCTTTAAAAAAAATTGCCCTCAAGAACCTGTTCATTCTGTCAAGATTGACATTATCATTCTGCATTATCTGAATTTTTAAATTACAATGTAATGTATTGTCTAATGGATGGATGAGTATTAACATTTTATTGTGTTTTTTTTCTTTACTTTAGGTTAAGTTGTCCTATTTCCTCTTCAAGTGCAGAGGGAGGAAGAATTTTATTATAATTCTTATTCTCCCTGAATGTTGCACACAGATTTTGGTCATTGCCCATTTTTAGAGAAACACCAAAAGTTGGGAAAATTTTCATAGTCTTTGATATTTTTCTTAGATATTCAATGTCTTTGGGTTTTACTTTTTTGGTATTGGTTATTGTTAATAAGGCTATTGATGCTCATTAGTGCCAGCAAAAAGCAAAAAACCCTCTGATGCTTAAATTTGAATAAGAATTTGGGGTTTCTAGAATTTTTCTTTTAGAAACTGTGTGTAGATGTTCAATATGTGAATAAAATTTTATTATATTTTTATTTTTCTCCTTGCATGTTGCAAACAGATTTTGGTTATTGGTAGTTTTTTTATTTAGGCTAGTGACCCACAGTCCAAGCCATGTTTAGCTTATAAACTAACAGGTTGAGCTTATCAACTAATACATATTTTGGGGTGAGATTATTAAACATTAAGTGACCTCTAAAAGTCTATTAGTGTTAGCATAAAACCTTCTAATGGTGAAACCCAAAGAAAATTTTGGGTTTCTAGAATTTATTTTTTTTAGACACTGTTTGTAGGAGTTCAATACTTAAGTTAAATTTTATTCCAATTCTATTATAATTCTCTTAGCTCCTGCATTTTGTAATCTGAATTTGGTCATTGGAGGTTCCCTATATAGCTGAGTGACCCACAATCCAGGCCATGTTGAACTTACAAAGTAACACACATTTGGTGTGAGATGATTAACCAATCAATGACCTGTAACAGTCATATTCATCAATCTCCATTTATTAGTTTTCTTAACCAGGCTTGAGCAAAGCTATTTTAGGGAGCATGGATAGACTTACTAGTCCTAGAGAAACAATGGTTGGTATGCCATTTAAGATGCATGGAATGAGTCTTTCCAGGCCACCCATGCATTAGATTGCATTAGATGGAAACTAGAGTGTAATAGTCATATTCATCAATCCCCATTTATTAGTTTTCTCAACCAGCTTGAGCAACCCTATTTTAGGGAGCATGGATAGACTTACTAGTCCTAGAGAAACAATGCTTGTATGCCATCTAAGATGCATGGAATGAGTCTTTCCAGGCCAGAAGTGCATTAGATTGCACTAGATGGAAACACACTAGGTAAGAGAAATGGATAGCTTAAAAACTTAACCCTTGTGAAAAGTAAAAGGTTAGCGCATGAAAGAGTTTACCAAAAAAAAATTCACCCATGTATTCTTTTACCCTCCTTCTATAATAACCATAGCTTTGGTGGATACCTCTTATCCCAACTCATAGTGCATCTCTTGCTAAAATGAACAAAGAAAATGTAAAAAGGTTTGCACTGTTTGAACATTTTTAATTCTACTATTTAAATTTTTGTGACCACATAGGAACATAGGAGCCTTTAACATATGTATATGGGTAAAACTAACTATCCCTTCACTAAATAAATGTAGAAAGTAGAATGCCAATGAAAAGGATATGTCCATGAAGCTATGCTCAAGAAAGGGTATTTTGGATGGGGAGGGAAGGGTACAAGAGCATGAGAACATTCAGATGAACTAGGGATTCTTGTTAGTTGGATGCCAACGGTGAGAAGATTTTTATTGAGATGATCACCTATTATGCATCCAATAATTAGGAATGGTGGGGGTGCCACATCACTATTAACCTAGAACAAACCAATTCATAACCTACAATAAGTGACCAATAGAAGGTGGGGAATGACATTCTTTGTCTTCTTAAAATATAGAATTCTGTACCAGATATGTACAATTCTTATTAAAAAAACAGATTGCCTAAAAATGTATACCCAATGCCCTAGTATTGGGTCCTTTTTGAGTTTCCCATTTCTACCATAGATCTGGCAAGCAACTTAGATATCATAGATATGAAATTGTCTTAAACATTATTTATGTCCTTATATTGAATTTCAAAGTGAAAACTTTGTAGTTAACTTTCCTATTTCACTAAAATTTCACTGGGAAAATGAATACTTCAAAGTTTCATTTTGAGGTGTTTTCCCAATAAATATGGCTTGAATTTTTCTATAACACAAGGGTCAACATTTCCTAATCATAAATGCATAACAACTTCTCAATTTCTACTTTATTTCTAATTTGAAAAGCAATAGGATGCTGATTTGCATCACCAAGGTGTTCATGCCAGTTCACAAAGCATTATATGCCACTTTAAAAGTCTGAGAAATCTTGAAGTGCAAATACAGGGCTAGGCCTATTTCATTTGTCAAAAGGTAGCCCCTTCTGCAGCCTCTATCCATTTAAATTGATCCTTATTGGTAAGCTATTTGAGGTGTGCCAAAACCTTTGACAAAACTTCTTATATAAATTGCATATTCTATCAAGTACTCTCAACTGAGCCACATTCTTGGTAGTTGGTCAGTGAAGAAATGAGGAGTGAAATCCAAGAAATAAAGAGCTAAACAGAGCCAGCCTTGGATGATTGAGAAACTTGTCAGGCTCCTTGATCACAATTTGATAGGAAACAAAACTGGCTGTTTTTCATTCTAAATATTTTGTGTCCTTTGCCACAATAATGTTGGGGTGCATGGAAATATACTGAGAAAATCAATTGTAGACAAATTTAAGTTATTAATGCCATCATTTAGCTTCACCTTCTATTAAAATCTTTTGACCGATGCTCTGCTTGAGTGTTACAATTTGCATAAATAAGAAAGTAGTCCCTTTGGAGGTCCCTTTGCAGCCTCCATACATTAATTGATCTTATTGTTAAGATCACTGAAGTGTGCCATGATACCTTTGAAACCCTTGACGGAACTTCCTATATAAATTGCAAATTCTATAAGTTCTCTCAACTGAGTCACATTATTGGGAGTTGGTCAGTCAAGTAACGAGTAAAATTCAGAAACTAAAGAGTGAAACAGAGCCAGCCTGGATGACAGAAAATCAATTGTAGACTGCAGGTAGCCCTGCTTAAAGCATGTCTCTAAGCTTTTTTTTAAGGCAGGTCTCTATCTCTCCAATAACGTTTGTAGTCCCATAGGGAAGCCTTCATTCGTTCTCTGCAAGTAGCGTCCTATTTTCTTTTGATTCAGTGAGACTTCCTATAGCCCTGCTTAAAGCATGTCTCTAAGCTTTTTTTAAGGCAGGTCTCTATCTCTCCAATAACGTTTGCAGGACCATAGGGAAGCCTTCATTCGTTCTCTGCAAGTAGGGTCCTATTTTCTTTTGATTCAGACAGACTTCCTACATTGGAGAGGTCCGGCTCTGAACCCTTTCGGAACTCTGGAAGAGTGAAAGGGAGTTGGCCAGTCCAGTGACGATTAAAATTCATGGAATAAAGAGTGAAACAGAGCCAGCCCTGGATGACAGAAAATCAATTGTAAACAGGTAGCGGTCAGCTTGTATGGGCTCTTTCCCCACCCAGGCTGAACACCCAATCCAGGCAGGCTTAAAGCTTGTCTGTAAGCCTTTCTCAAGGTATGTCTCTATCTCTCCAATAAGGTTTCCAGTCCCATAGGAAAGCCTTCATTCGTTCTCTGCAAGTAGCCTCCTATTTTCTTTTGACTCACACAGACTTCCTACATTGGAGACGTCCGGCTCTGAACTCTGGAAGAGTGAAAATTAGGAATCTCCTAAGTGCACAAAGCCAAGTGCAGAAAGCCAATCCCATATTTTTGGTTTAAATAATGATTTCTGCCCAAAGGATATAGATGCCCAGTTGCTGTTCGCGTGGATTCAGTTGCTTACCTTGAATCAGTTAATTTTAAATGGCCATATTATTGCATTTTAGAGCTTTACCTTAATAAAACTCTGAAAATTAGGAATCTCCTAATAAGTGCACAAAGCCAATCCCATATTTTTGGTTTAAATAATGATTTCTGCCCAAAGGATATAGATGCCCAGTTGCTGTTCGCGTGGATTCAGTTGCTTACCTTGAATCAGTTGTTAATTTTAAATGGCCATATTATTGCATTTTAGAGCTTTACCTTAGTAATCGAATGGTCTAATTAGTTTACCTGAGTCATCTAGAAAATAGTATGTAGATATTGTTTTGTAATTTATCACTATTTATTTCTTGTGTGAAATTTATGATAAGTTAATTTTTATTGTATTTAAATTCCAAAGGATAGGTAATTATTGCTTTTGTTTTTATTATTTAGTTGTAAATTCATCTCATGAAACAAGTGGATTTAGAGAGGGCTTTCGATGATTGAATTGTTTTCAATTTTATAATAGATTAATTTTTATTTATTATAATAATTTTTATTTAAATTGATTTTGGAAATATTTAATTAATTGTTATTATTTTAAAATAAAATTATTATCACGACTCTAAGATTATGTTATGAAACAGGTATCAAGAAAATAGATCAGAAGAAATGGGAAGTGTTTAGACTCCAAAGCATATGAGAAGGTAGAATAAATTCTTCTCAAAGAGTCATTTTTGAAAAGGTAGAGTAAATTCTCACAAGTTTATGTAACTGTGAAAACAGGGAACAAGAAAGTAGACTTGCACAGCAGCATATGGGAAGCAGATGGTTGTGGAAGAATAGGGTGTTGAAAATCACATTTTTGTCACTGTAAATTGTAATGTTATTTTTTATGTACTCACTCAAACTATACTTTAATACATAATCAGATATTTTATTTTGAGAGGGGGTTGACCCTTCTCACCACCTTCAAAGATAGCATGGCCAAAGCTATCTTTGAAGGAGTCTCATTTGTTTGGTTGTTCTGTATTTTTTTTTGCATTTTTTTTCTTCCCAATGTTTTTTCTTTTGGTTAAATTATGTTTTTATTTTTAAAATTTTACTTGTATTTATTAAATGACATTTAATAATTTTTGGTTTATAATTTATTTAATTAAGTTTACATTTTAAAATTTGATAGGTCATATTCACAATTCACAATTGTTTTCACATGATACTTTCATATAGCAACTACAAATGATTTAATAAAAATGAACTCATAAAATTACATTATTCATAATTTTTTCACATTTTTACAAGTGACCACAAATTTTTTCACATTCACAATTTTTACAATTACAAATGACCACAAATGACTTGGTAAAAAATTATTTAGTAAAAATGAACCTGTAAAATTACAATATTCACATTTTTTTCACATTTACAATTTTTTCATATAATACCTTTATATAAAAACCAACACAAATGATTTAGTAAAAATGAACTCTTAAATTACATTTATAATTTTTGATTGAATATTAATTTTCACATCTAAAACTTTGTTATTTAATAAAAATTAATATTTAAAATTTATACAAATAATACACCAAATATTAATAGTTATTAATGTTGTGTTATGTGTTGTGTTTTGTGTTGTGTTAAGTGTTGTGTTTTGTGTTAAGTGTTGTTTGTGTATATATGATTATACACATATGACATTGTGCTTAATATAATGTATTTTAATTATTTTTAAGTTATGAAAATTTAATGGTTAAAATTAAACAAATAGTTTTAAAAATATTTGTACAATATATGATAATTTTATGAATATATATTTAGATTAATTTTTTATTTTTATTATAATAAAAGTGGACATATGTATGTGGTTTTGAACTATATATATTAAAATTGTAAATTTATAACTCTTCACATAAAGATTATTTTTATAGCAACAATTAGAGTATTAAAAATAAATATATCAATTTTCAAAAATTATATTTTGGTATATCATCACATACACATGTTGCTCCTCACAATTTTTTATATCATCCCAATGTATGGCAAGTGCCTCTTATTTTCAAGTATATTTTTCTATTTTGTTTAGAGTTTTAACATTATTCATAATTGTGTAGTTTCCAATTGATAAATTTATAATAAAGCTGAAATTTAAAAATAATGTCTATTTTGATGTATTTATTTAAGTATTATACTTTATTTGATTAATTAATTTAAGTAGTTTTATTTTAAATTGTGACAATTTAAAAAAAAAAAACAAAATTCACTTAACATAATATCTTATATACCAACCAGGAATTACATTTAAAATATTATTTAATAAAAATTAACAAATTGAATTTAAAAATTTACAAGATAATTTATATATTTATGTTGTGTTGTAATGTCTTTCTTGTATTGTGATGTATATGTTTTTCTATGTATATGATATTTTTAATAAAATTGAAGGTCATTAAAATTTCCTCTTTAATAAAATATTAATTTTAAATTTTTATACCATTATAATATTATAAATTTGTATTTTTTTTTTATTTAATTATTTGTACATTTAAATGATTATTTTTATTTTAGAATTAATGGATAATATATTTGATAAATTTCTTTATTTATTTGTAATTATTTGAAAGAGTAGAGTATATAAAGGTATATGGTATGGTGTATAACTTCTCATTTTAAATTTTGATTTCCAAGACATTTACATTATCAATATGATATGTTTAAAATTTTATGTTTTATAAAATATTATATTTAAATTTTTTGTACAATTAGAATATTATAAATTTTTATTTTTATTATTTTGTATATGTTAAAATGACAGTTTTATATTTTTGTAAAATATAAATGAATAATATATTCCATAAATATGTGATTTTATTTTTATTTATTTGTATGAATCACTTGAAATAGTAAGGTATTTAAATGTATTTGGTTTTTAACTTCATTTTACAAATTGAATTTCAACACATTCACATTATTATTAATATGATGTTTTTATTTAAATTTTCACAATTGTAATGTTATAAATTTCTTTTTTTATTTTTATTTTAAATTTGTATATGTTTTGTTTATTATAAATGAATGATAGAACTGAAATTTAAAAATGATAATTTGTTTGATTAATTAATATAAGTAGTTTTGTTTTAAACTTGCCCAAAAAAAATCAACTTACCCAAAATTTATATGTCCTATTCCCTACCATCACTGACAACCACAAGCGTTTACGCTAGAGTTTATCTCTCCCTCTATCTAACAAAAATAATTGAATTGTGACAAAATTTTATATATATGTAATATTATGTTGTTTATTGTAATGTTACTTGTATTGTGATTGTATATGTTTCTATGTATTATATGATATTTTTAATTTTAAAATTTAATGGCCTCATTAATTCATGTTAACATAAAATATAAATTTTAACATTTATGATATACACATTATAATATTATAAATTATGTTATTATTTATTATTTTTTAAAATCTAATTAAAATGCACATTTTTTATTATTAATCTAATTAACAATGTATATTTTAAAATGATTGATTTTTATTTTTAAAAGTATAAAAGAATAAGATATTTGATAATTTCTATTTTATTTTATTTTATTTGTAATCAGGGTATATAAATGTATATGGTTTGTAACTTACTCATTTTAAATTTTGATTTCTAAGACATTTATATTATCAATATGATATTTTTACTCAAATTGAAGATGATTAAAATTTTATGCTTGATTTCATTTTTATTTATTTGATTAAATAGAAATATGTTGATTTCATTTTTATTTATTTGTATAAATTACTTGAAATAGTAGGGTATTTAATTTTTCTTGGTTTTAACTTTTCATTTTAAAAATTGAATTTCAACATATTCACATTATTATTAGTATGATTATTTTACTTGAATTTGCACAATTGTAATATTATAAATTTGTATTTTTATTATTTTTTAAATTTGTACATGTTTTTTAAATATAAATGAACAAATATATTTTGATAAATATGTTTATTTATTTTTATTCTTGTATGAAATTTACTTGAAGTGGTAGACTATTGAATTGTGGTGTATATGTTTGTATGTATATATGATATTTTTAATAAAATTGAAGGTCATTAACGTTTCATGTTTAATATTTATTTATTTTTATATACAATTGCAATATTATAATTTTGTATTTTTTTTTGTTAATTTAATTGACATATGTTAAAATGATGGTTTATTTTTTAAAAATACAAATGTATATGGTTTGTAGCTTCTCATTTTAAATTTTGATTTAGAAGAGATTTACATTATCAATATGTGATATTTTTAATGATTAAAATTTTATGTTTAATAAAATATTATTTTTTAAATTTTTATAAAAGTTGCACTATTATAAATTTATTATTTTATTTATTTTTTAGTTTTATTAATTATATATATTGTAAAATGACAGATCTTATATATTTAAAAAATAATTGAATTATATTATTCTACATTATGTTGAATTAACATATGTGAAAATGATGATTTTTATTTTTTTAAAAATACAAATTGTATTATGGTTGTAGCTTCTTCATTTTAAATTGATTTAGGAATAGATTTACATTTTTTAATGATTAAATTTTATGTTAATAAAATATATTTTAAAATTTTTTGTAAAGTTGCAATATTATAAATTTATATTTTTATTATTTTTAGTTTTATTTAATTTATATATATGTTAAAAGACATTCTTATTATATTTTAAAAACTATAAATGAATAAATATACTATAATTATTGTGATTTTATTTTTATTCTATGTATGAATCACTTGAAATAGTAGGGTATTTATATGTACTTAGTTTTGAACTGCTCATTTTAAAAATTGAATTTTAGCACATTTGCATTGATATTTTTACTTAAATTTGCACAATTGTAATATTATAAATTGCATTTTTATTATTTTTTAAATTTGTATATGTTTTTTTAATATAAATGAATAATATATTTGATAAATATGTTTATTTTATTTTTATTTATTTGTATGAATTACTTGAAATTGTGGACTATTGAAATGTATATAGTTTTTAAATTCTCAATTTAAAATTTGTATTTTAACATACTCACATTTTTTTTTGTATATCAATCACTCTTTATGTTATAAAGTATGATTTTTAGTTGCAATATTATGTATTTGCATTATTATTATTATTATTTTATAATTTAATTAATTTGTATAAGTTTATGATTACATTTACATTTTTTAAATATAAATGAATAATATTTTTGATAAATATGTTTATTTTATTTTTATATATTTGTATCAAAAACTGGAAATATTTGAGTATATAAATGTTAGAAACCAAATTTTTATAGTTATTAGTGTTGTGTTATGTAATGTGTTATGCCTTGTTTTTGTATACATGATTATACACATATGGCATTGTGTTTAATATGATGTATTTTAAATTACTTTGAAGTTATGAAAATTTAATGGTTAAAACTAGAAAAATAGTTTTAAAAATATTTGTACAATATGATATTGTTATGAATATGTGTTTTGGTTAAAATTGTATTTTTATTATAATAAAAGTGGACATTTGAATATGGTTTTGAACTTGACATTTTAAAATTGTACATTTACATCTCTTCATGTAACATCATCTTTATATCGACAATTGAAATATTAAAAATAAATATATCAATTTACAAAGAATATTCACACTTTATTTTAAAGATGTTACTTCCAATGACTTTCTAAATATCATCCGAGTGTATGGGAAGTGCCTCTTATTTTCTAGTATATTTTTCTATTTTGTCTAGAATTTTAACATTATTTATAATTTTAACATTATTTATATTTGTGTAGTCTTCCAATTCAGAAATTTATAATAAAGTTGAAATTTAAAAATCATGTCTATCTTGATGGATTTATTTAAGTGATATACTAATGATTTCTCACATTATATTTTGTTTAATTAATTAATATAAAAGTAGTTTTCTTTAAAATTTGTGATTAAAAAATTAATAATTTCAACTTTACATTTCACATTTTAAACTTTGATTTGTCATGTTAGGCTTTTCATATTTATATGGATTTCAGGTGTGATATAGTATATACCACCCACAACAGATATTTAAAATGTTTGAATTTAAAAATTTACAAGACTAGAAATTTATATATTTATGTTGTGTTGTAATGTGTGACATGTATATGAATATTATGATTGTATTCATATAACATTGTGCATAATATGATATTTTTAATAAAATTGAAGGCTATTAAAATTTGAAGTTTGATAAAATATTAATTTTTAAAAAATTGTATAATTGCAATATTATAAATTTGTATTTTTATTAATTTTTAATTTAATTAATTTGTATATGTTAAAATGGTGATTTTTTTAAAAATATAAATGAATAATATTTGATAAATATGTTAATTCATTTTTATTTATTTGTAATTAATTGAAATAGTAGAGTATAATGGTGGATGATTGACACACAAATCCTCCATATTTGTTTGGTTTATATCATATTTTTAATACAATTGAAGGTTATTAAAATTTGATGTTTAATAAAATATTATTTTTGAAATTTTTGCACAATTGCAATATTATAAATTTGTATTTCTACTATTTTTAATTTAATTAATTTGTATATATTAAAATGATGATTTTTTTAAAAATATAAATGAATAATATTTGATAAATATGTTAATTCATTTTTATTTATTTGTAATTACTTGAAATAGTAAAGTATAATGGTGGATCTATTTACATACAAATCCTCCATATACATTTTTTAAAATCAACTTAAGGACTCTCACTTAGCTTGTTTGGGCATCATGGATTATTTCTTCTATGGAGGCCCATGCATTTGCTGTAGAGTGGCATCTATCACACAATTGGACTTTTCTAAGGGAGTTGGCTTCTTTAATAGTGCTTGCATGGACAACTTTGGTTGTGGTGTTATCATGAGGTTGGACTAGTTTACACATATCATATTCTCTTGGTTAGTGGCACTAGTAAATGATGAAGAGGGGAGATTCTCCCACTTTGGGGGGCCCTACATTTTTGGAGTTGGCTAGTCATTGAGAAGATAAAGGTGGTTGGAGACTCCAAATTGGGGATTGATTAGGTTCGTGGTATTTCCTCTCTCGATATCCCCTCACTCCACCATTGGACTAAGCAAATTTTGGTTCTTCCTCCCTCATTTACCCACATTTAATTCTCTCATATCCAAATCTTTTGCTATTTAGGTGAGAAGTTGGACATGATGATGAAGATGTAGTCGTGCCAAGCTCCCAAAAAAAAATATAAATATAAATGAATAATATATTTGATAAATATGTTTATTTTATTTTTATTTATATTTATTTGAATGAATTACTTGAAATAATAGAGTATATGAATCTATATGGTTTTTAACTTGTCATTTTAAAATTTGATTTCACATTACTTTCTTTATATCAATCACTCTTTATATCACTCTTTATATTTTAAAGTATGATTCTTAGTTTATTGTATTTATTTCATATGATACCCTTCATACCAAACATAAGTGAGTTGATACAAATGCACTTGAGTTGTTCTTTCTCATAACATGTAAACATGGCAAAAATTATCTTGCTAAAATCTATTATTTTCTAATTAAATTAATAATTTTAATTTTAGAGTTTTGGAAATAATAAATTTATAGAAAGTGATATTTAAAAATAATTTTTTAAGTTTTAGAGTTTTAACAATAATAGATTTATAGAAAAAAGGAATTTTGATTTAAGTGATATATAGTTGAGAGATTAGTTAAAAATGAACTTGTAAAGTTATATTTAAAAATTATAATTTTGACATTTAAAATATATTATTTAATAAAAATTGACGTGTTATGTGTGTATATGATTGTAAGCATATAATATTGTGCATAATATGATGTGTTTTAAACAAATGAAAGGTTATTAAATTTTGATGTTTAATAAAATAATATTTTTAAAAAATTTGTACAATTGCAATATAAATTTGTATTCGTATTTTTTTTTTAATTTAATTAATTTGTACAAGTTATATGTTATAAAGTATGAACATAAGTGAATTGATACAATTGTACTTGAGCTATTCCTTCAAAACTATCTTTTTAGATAGAGCCTATTAATTTTTAATTAAATTAATAATTTTACTATTAATTTTAATTTTAGAGTTTTGCAAATAATAAATTTGTAGTAAAAGTGGTATTTAAAAATGATTTTGATTTAAGTGATATATAGTTGAGAGATTAGTTAAAAATGAACTTGTAAAGTTATGTTTAAAATTATAATTTTGACATTTAAAATATATTATTTAATAAAAATTGAAGTGTTATGTGTGTATATGATTGTAAGCATATAATATTGTGCATAATATGATGTGCTTTTAAACAAATTGAAGGTTATTAAATTTTGATGTTTAATAAAATAATATTTTTCAAAAATTTGTACAATTGGAATATAAATTTGTATTTGTATTATTTTTTTTTAATTTAATTAATTTGTACAAGTTATATGTTATAAAGTATGAACATAAGTGAATTGATACAATTGTGCTTGAGCTATTCCTTCAAAACTATCTTTTTTAGATAGAGCATATTAATTTTTAATTAAATTAATAATTTTACTATTAATTTTAATTTTAGAGTTTTGCAAATAATAAATTTGTAGTAAAAGTGGTATTTAAAAATGATTTTGACATCAAGTGTGCTAGTCTTGTTCTAGTGTGACTTGGAATTGATTGCAATGTCACTATAACATCTAGGTGCCTATGTATGCCCCTTTAGCAAGTACAGGTTAAGGGGATTTGAACCACCTTCTCATTTAACATTTAATTTTTATAACCTTCCCCAATTGAGTTGCCTATTTGAACCATCCTCTGATATAACATTTCATTTTCACAACCTTCCCCAATTGAGTTGCCCCTTGATGGCTATTGAAAATTTAAATATTTATACAAATAAAATTTAAATTTAGATAGTTATTTATGTTGTGTTGTAATATAATATTTTGTGTCTTGTACTTTTACTTGTTTATATAATTTATCACAAGTTTGTATTTTTATTTTCTATTAGAATATTATAAATATAAACTCGAATTAATTTAATTAATTTATATCTTATTTAGATAAAAATGAATAATGCATATAAGATAATGAAATGCATACAGTTTTGAATTTTACATTTTATAATTTGATTCTTATTACATGATATTTTTTTTATTATATAAAATGTACATGGTTGTTAACTTAACATTTTAAACTATAATTCTAATCATATGATATTTATTTATTACTTTTTTATTTTTTTAAAAAGAACCATTAGCACTTGTATTAAAATATTTGGTTCCATTGCTATAACCATTTATAGGCATAAGTAATTTCAAAGGATTTGGTATTCAAGTTTAACCATAACAAGATTTTCTTTCTTCTGCGGGCTTAAACTACAATTTTACATATTTCAAAGGCTTTGGTATTCAAGTTTAACCATAACAAGGTTTTCCTACTTTGGCAGGCTTTCTTTTCTTGAAAATTATAAAATTTGGGAGGGCCTAGCTTTTATTGAAGGTTCCATATTCCCCTTAGTGTTGCGAGGCATGCCTTCTCCAGTTTTTTCAATAGATGAACACCAACTTCCTTGTCCTTTTGATATTTCCACCATGACCATTAATACTTCAAACAAATTTTCCACTAATTACTTCCAAGACTCTAGGGCATTCTTTGCAGCATGATTGGTGGAGGTGGCCACTTCCAAACTTTCCATACTCAACTTGTGCATCCATAATGGAAGTTGTGGGGTAAAAGAAAAAGATGAGATATTCTCAGATAACCTTTGAATATATAACGTTACTTCATCAAATTTGTGGAGGCCATGCCTCTCTAAAGACATTAATTTTGGATCTACCTAGATCTAGGATCCTACAATAAGAATGTAATTTGGCATAAAATTAAAGATTGGAAGTGGAGAGCAAGGCATTAAAATCCAAATCTATGGAGAGTTGTGGTTAGATCAACAAGAACAAATTCTATATGAAATCCCATTTACAACAAATCAAATAGCCCAACCATCTATATGGTCAATAGTGAATTGAATTCTTTTTTTTTTTTGGCTGGCTCGTGGGCAGGCTTGACCTAGCGAAGCCAAATCCCATTTACAACAAATCAAATAGCCCAACCATCTATATGGTCAATAGTGAATTGAATTCTTTCTTTTTTTTTGGCTTGCTCGTGGGCAGGCTTGACCTAGTAGCCTCCCTGCTTGGCAGCCCCCTGCGGCCTCCTTGAGCTTGGTCTCGGCCCCTCCCTGATGGTTCTCCTCTCCCTGGGCAGCTTCGCATTCTTTTCCCTTCGCTCGGCAGCCTCCTGCTGCTGAGTTTTCTTCCACCATGCCCCTCTCTACAGGGGGAGACTCATCCTTTCAGCATGGAATTGACGAACAAGAAGCAACATTTGCAGCTTTAATAGCAGAAAACATAGCTCCAAAAGCCAGGCCAACTACTAGCAAATTTGTGAAGAAGTTAGCAGACATACCAGAGATTTCTTTACGCCCAACTCTGCCGAGGAAAGCCGCTATATATTTCGTTGAACGTGGATTGGTAGGACAATTTACATGTCTGTGGCCCTCCCCCAAAGCGGTACAGAAATGGGTGGAGAGAAACTAGAGTGCAAATATACAAGGGAAAATAGCTATAAGGTTATGTGGAAAGAGATATTTCACTTTCCTATTCGAAACCAAAGAAGATATGAATCTAATATTCAGAAATGGTCCTTAATTTATGGACTCTAGAGGCTTGTATTTGAATATATGGTCATTGGATTTTGACCGAGAGATGTACATTCCAAGCGTTGTGCCGTTATGGGTCACATTGCCACACCTTCCCCTCCATTGTTGGGGCGATGAGTCAGTGAAAGCTATCGGAAATGCGGTTGGCAAGTATATATACAGAGGTGAGCTAAAAGAGAACATGCATGCTTGTGCTCGCATTTACATGGAAGTAGACCCGGGGAAAGGACTATCGGAGGCAATAAAAATCACGGTGGACCAATGGACTCACATCGAGTAGCTGGACTATGATAAAATCTCTTTCAAATGCAAGTTAAGCCATGAATATTGTCATTTTGCAAATAGGTGTAGTAAATTAAAAGAAGTAGAGAATTCTGAGAATGTTGAGAAATAAGAAGATACTTGGGAACAAGTAAAACGAAAGAAGCTCCATAATAAACAAGTTGTTTCGAACCCCTCTCAGCCCCTCGAAACCTTAGCTTCAGCTTATATCCCTCCTATCATCGAGGACCCTCTAATAAACTCGACTTCAAATCCATTTGAAATCTTGGGGGAAGACTTGCCATCCCCTTGTTCCCCTACCCAAGCCAATGCATTAGCCATCATCTCTTCTCCCACCCAGAGCTTAACCTCTCCCCCCACCCACCATTGGTCTGATTCTAACAAGAAACAAAGTCAAAGAAAGCACCCATGTGTGGGATCAGCTGAAAAAAGCAGGAAAGAAATCCAACAAAGAAATAAGAGACGAAGCAACACCAAAGGAAATGGCCATGACACTCAACAACCAATGGATTCCTTCCTCGGCAAACAAAAAGGAAGTGGAGAAAATATCAGCAAAAGGAAAATGGTGTAATTCACCACAAATCAAGTAAATAATGATTATGGTCTCTTGGAATAGAAGGAGTCTGGGCTCTTCTCTCAAAACTAACGCAGCACAAGACATAATAAAACAGAAACATCGAGACATTTTTATGATCCAAGAGACCAAAGTCAGCAACCAAGAGGTTCAAAAATTGATTAAGACTCAATTTTTTTTTAAAGGAACAACTATGGACTCCATTGGAGTATCAAGTAGTATCTACACATTGTGGAACAAATGGAAATGGGAATTAGTCAATCAAAAACTCAACAATTATTGAGTTATGACAGATCTAAAAAATAAGAATACGAATGAAAAGTATACCATTATAAACATATACTCTCTAAACCACTACAGAGATAAAGCTATGTGCTGGGAATTAGTAAAATAAGAAGCATAAGAAGGTCCAAGGAGAAATCTAGTTATAGGAGGGGATTTAAATTTGATTTGACATAGAGATGAGAAGTTGGGAGGTAATTACTTCAGTAATCCCTTAAAAGGAGCCCTGAAAGACATCATAGAAGTGCACAAACTTTTTGACATTCCACCAAGCTATGGAAGATTTACCTGGAGTAATAAAAGAACGAGAGCACATAATATAAAGGAAAGACTAGATAGAATTTTGATTCAAGAGAATATAGCAGCAGCCTTCCCAACCATCAAAAGAAAAATAGTGCACGCTTCTGCCTCTGACCATAAGCCTGTGGTGCTGATTTTGGATAGGCTGGAGAACCTCGATCCGATTCCTTTCAAATACAACAAACTCTGGGATGGCAAGGAAGATTTTGGAAGCTAGTAAAAGAAAGCTCGGAAACCTCTATTTTAGGCTCCCCCCATTACGTATGGGAAACTAAATTAAAAATGTTAAGATCAGATCTAAAAGCTTGGGCAAGAGGAAACACTCTCAAGGAAAAAAATAAAAAAATAGAGCTGCAAAAGAAACTTGAAAACTGGAGTAAGGAGAAAGAAAATCTACGAGATATCGAGCAAGAGCATGCTTTTGAAAAATAAATCTTTTTGGATCTTTATACGCAAAACAGGTAAGAGGAGGAGGAAATTAGGCAAAAGTCAAGATGCTTATGGCTTAAAGTGGGGGATAAAAACACCGCTTTTTTCACAACAATTTAAAGATAAGAAGAGTTGGCAACCAAATTGATAAAATTCAAGTGGAAGGATAGGAAATAAAGGAAATGGAGAAAATAAAAAGGTAGCTTATAATTATTACAAAAACCTCCTTTCAGCAGGGGATCAACAAGTGGACAGTAAAGAGTTCCTTCATCAAATCAACAACAAAATTAATGATAAACAAAATAGAGAGTTGGAAAAAGAGGTCACAGAGGAGGAAATTAGTGAGGCAATTGGGAGCATGCCCTTGGAAAAGGCTCCTGGACTGGATGGGTTCACCATAGCTTTCTACAACAACCATTGGGCTTCAATAAAAAAATATTTAGTAAGGATGATCAAAAACGCTTTCAAAGAAAATAAAGTGGGAGAAAACACCAAAGCTTCCCATTTGGCTCTCATCTCGAAAGAACCAAATCCGATTTCTTTTGATAGATATGGCCAATCTCTTTATGCAATTCCTCTTACAAAATCATCACAAAAATATTGGCAAATAGACTAAAAATGCTGCTTAGTATCATTTTAGAAAACCAAGGCGGCTTTGTCCCAAAAAGATAGATAAGTGACAATGTAATCTTGGTTTAGGAAGCCATCCATAGCAGCATCCAAAGTAAGGAAAAAGGCATGGTTATAAAGCTGGACATGGCCAATGCTTTCGACAAAGTGAACCTTAATTTCCTTGCTGCCACTCTTCAAAAGTTCGGCATCTATCCCAAGTTCATTGATATTATTATGGCTTGTATTTCCAATCCTTGGATTGCTCCGTTGATCAATGGTAGGCCAAGCAGATATTTTCGAAGCACTAGAGGTTTGAGGCAAGGGTGCCCGCTTTCCCCATTCCTCTTTATCTTTATGGTGGAAACGCTGAGTATTCAGATACAAAGTCAAAGAAAAAAAAGGAAAATTACTGGCATTAGAATAGCCCGCAGGGTTAAAGAAATAAACCACTCGCTCTTTGCTGATGTTACTTTTCTCATTGGGGGAGCCTCTAATATCATATCTAGGTGGTTCAAAAAAGTTCTTGATGATTTCCTCGATGTCTCAAAAGGCCTTCTAAATAATAAAAAATGCAAAATTTATACTTGGAATGTGCCAATAAATATAATGCAGACAATCTCTCAAATTATGGATATCCCGGTTCAGTTAAAATGGTGTCATTTTATTTATCTTGGTTTACCACTGACAAAATAAATGGTTAAGACAGAGGTCTAGAACAAACAAATTGAAAAAATGAAGGGAAAGATACAAAGTTGGTGGACGACGTGGCTAAATCTAGCAAGGAGAACAATTTTAATTAAAACTCTCCTCTCAGCCTTGCCTATTTATCAATATGTTTTAATTTTGGCCTCGGCAATCATTCACAAGCAAATGGAGCTTATCACTAGAGGCTTCCGTTGGCAAGGAGGAAAACAAGATTAAAAAAAAATCAGTCTTGTTCGATGGGATCAAGTGACTCTCCCTTTCGAAAAATGAGGCATATCTATCAGGATTCCAGGTTTAACAAACAAGGCCCTTGGTATCAAGCTTGTGTGGTGAATGCCAAATGGGAAGGATCAATGGTGGGGCGAAGCTCTCTCAAGGAAATATCTTAATTGTCAGTGGTCAAAGATGCTTACAGAAATTATTCCAGACCACCCCTGCACCCAATTTTGGAAACTCATCAAGAAAATTATTCCTCAAATTAGAGACCATATCTCTAAGAATCCGGGGAATGGGAAAGACACCTCTACTTGGAACGACAGATTAATGGGAGCAACACCCTTGAACCAACATCAAAATTTAAGAGGTCTGAAAGAGTGGGGGGATGAGAAAGGCACAACCTCTTTATATTCCATCTCTCACTGGGAACAAAACAGATGGATTGCTTGGAGAATTCAGTGTCTTCCAATAGACTGAAAAATTAGTGGGAAGATTTGAAGCTTCTTCTTGTAGGAGATACTCCCATAAATAAAAGGAGTTAGGACAACTATATATGGGACCCAAGCGGAGGCAATTTCACAGTTAAATCAGGCTACAACTTTCTCTAAAATCATAGCAATTACGAAAACTGAAATCTTTGGTCAGTTGTTTGGAAGAATGAATGCCTCCCCAAAATTAAATTTTTTTCGCCTGGACTCTTCTAAAAGGAAAGATCCTTATGGTGGAAAACTTAAGGAAGAAGGGTTTCCATGGCCCCTCTATTTGTGTCTTATGTCAAAAATATGAAGAAGGCATTCAACATTTCTTCTTGAATTTCACTATTGCAAAACACTGCTGCAAGAAACTCATCAGTCCTCTTGAAATAAACATTGACACAACTGAGCAGTTGATAACCTTAAACAAAAGTTGGGTGAAAAGCTATCCATATGTCAAGAAAAAACCCTGCCATAATTCGAATCTAGAAGTGCCTTCTTTCCACTCTTTGTTGGTAAATTTGGTTAGCTAGGAATAAGTGCATTTTTAAAGACCAAAAGCCAAATTCCGAGTCCATTTTAGCCAAAACTTGTGGGAAAATTTCGGAGATGATTAGCGCAAATGGTGTGCCAATCATGGATCAAAAATGCTGGAAGAAAGAATAAAAGGTTTGGTATAGCAAAGCTCTCATGGAAGGCTCAACTAAGATACAAATTTTAAAGAAGATAGGAGGGAAAACTAGAGAATGGAAACTTCGTGGAAATGAAAAAGAGATAGAGGATTAGACCAAAAATCAAAGAAATTACACTCTTTTCTTCGATGGAGCCTCTAAGAATAACCCTGGAAGAGTAGGGGCAGGCAGGTTAATAATTGATCCAAATGGTGAGACAATTGCTACTTATGAATGGGGGCTTGGGACTATCACAAAAAGTAGGGTGAAGGCCTACAATTTGCTTATGGGCACTAGTATTCGCAAAGGACTTCAGGGTAAAGATATAATCATAATTGGAGACTCAACGATTATAATTGCTACAATGGAAGCGGGGAGAGACTTTAAAAATCAAGTATTAAATAAAATCAGGGAAAGAATTTTGGACAACTTAAAAATTATGGGAAATGTTGTTTTTAAACATGTTCTAAGGAACGACAATCAAAACACTGATTCACTTGTGAGCAAGGCGATGGATCGAAGGGCTGGGAAAGTGAAAGAAATCTAGGATACTTATGAAAAAGCAATCCCTTAATTTGCCTTTTCAAGAGGCTTGGTCCAAGATCCAAAGCACAGATAAACACATCAACTCGAAAGAAGCAAAGCTCCCGCATACGAATAAGAAGTAGGAGATCCTCTTGTACTTGTCTGGCAGGAATATCTCAGCCAATCCTTCTCGTGCAGAGAGGAATATCCTCATTATGAAGAATTAGAGGCTTTGTGATATGCTCCAGAAAAGAAACCACCTCCAGGATTAGAATATAGCTTATATAGGTCATATTAATCATGGTACCACCCTTACTAGTTTGAACAGAAAGTCGGGCAAGCATGGTTTTAAGGGGATTACTCTTGAGAAAGCATAGAAGAATCACGAGTCTAGTAAGCTAAATCAATCCTATAAAAAGCATCCCAAGTTCAGAAACCTCCATCAGAATCTTCATCGCGCAACTGGAGGGAGAGAGCATCAGGCTCAAAAAGGGAGGTGAGCTAATAGTGATCAGCATTCTCTGTAGCAATCCCAACGCGCAGGGGCCGAGTAGAGGTAAGCAAGTCATTTATAGAATTAGTCCTATGTTGCAAGCCGACTCTTCCTGTAGACTCACCATTGTTTTAAGAGTGTATAGGTTCCTACTTTTTGAGGCTCTATCTCTCCTCTTTTGGCCTCTAATCTTGCCTTCTAAGGCCATTGATACTAACCCCTTTGATCATAATCATTCTCTGTTGAAAAGAAGCTCGATTCCTTTTTTCCTCGTCGAGTGTGCTCTTCCTACTCCGTATCCCGCTATATTCCTTCTCAACTCCGTTCTTGGTCCGTTTCATAATTTCAGAGGAACTTCTATGTATGGTCACTCGTCGCTCTTCCCAGACCTCTCTAGCGCTCTCAGCTTTCCTTCCTCTTGGAAGTCCCAGTCCAATAGGCTCGAGACTCTCTCCTGTCATATACCCATCTTTCATAGATAGACCCCAATAGCTTTCAGCATCGGCTATCACTCCAGCAAGCTCAGAAGCTCATAGCATAAGGTCAGAGATTAGAAGAGTAACTCAATTGACAAGCCATTCAAGATGTTTTCTAATCCTTTAGAAAAAGTGGAGAAAAATGATAGTTGCACTCTGTTTCGTGCCAATCTTTTCATGATTGGTCGCTTCATTCAAACACTCAATGACCTCTGTTCTAAGATGAAGAGTGTGAATAAATACAAACAAACTGAAATCAAGAACCAGAGAGACGAGATTGAAGCGCTGAAGGATAAGTGTAAGCATATTGAAGATGCAGTTGATTATATAAACTCTCTGAACCAAAGCGAATAGGGTGAAGCTTCCTCAAGATATAAGGGTCGTTATCCTGAGGAATCTGTAAACCATGTTTGGTGAAATCCTTGTCTCCTTCCTCAAATGCACTGCAAATTTTGCTTGCTTCTTGGTCAATTTGTTCGGCAATATGGGTATGTTCTTTTCCAACATTTTAGAAACAAGGTCTCTTATGTCGAGGTAGTGAATGTGCTCCCCTTTTGCGCCTCCACAAAAGACCTTTCACACTCGAAATGTAACAGGACTCAATCCTCTTTTTGCTTTTTATAATACAAAATTATTCGACCTTGTTAAAAAAAAATAGTGAATTGAATTCAATAGATGAAACATGTTGTACTCACCACCTCCAAATGTTGTAGCCCATCTAATGCCACTACCAAGTGTGAGAAAAGTGGTGTGACATTCCTTATGGGTTAATTCCCCTTATAAACATTATCTTGTAACTATGTAACCATAAATTAAAAAATGGCTAAGGGAAAGGGGCATGTATTTCACAGTTTGAGAAAGGGATCTTGCTTAAGGGACTTGGAGTTATAAATGTGAGTCATGAGCTTCTTGATATGTCATGCTCATGTTCCTATTGGGAAAAGAATCTATGAATGAATTGTTTGTTCCAAAGCACTAGTCTCCCTCCATAGCCCACACAAGGAGATAAACAATTTCATTTGTTGAAACAAAGAAGAAAAGAGGAGGTGAAGTCAGTTAAAACTATGATGAGTAAGTGCAATTCGGGGAGGATCTTGAAGAGAAGAGGAGGCAAAGTTTTTTAGAATCATGACGAGTAAGTATAATTTGGGGATATTTTCGTGGGATGAAGAGAATAGGAGGCATATTTAATTAGAACCACGATGAGTAAGTGGAAGCTATCGAAGAGAAGAGGAGGAAAAGTGAGTTAGAACCATGACCAGTGAGTGGAAGTTTTGGGAGTTTCTCGTGGAAAAAGGAGGAGGTTGGGAGGATCCCATGGAAAGAAAAGGACAACCATTTGAGATTCATATGCACAATATAAGCAAAGAAAAGGAACAAGAAAAAGATAGGGAGGCCATGAGGCTATTGGGTGGTAAGAGAAACTGAATTGCAATAGGGGTTGACAAGAATAATGGGACTTAGAAAATTGAAGGAGAGGGAAGCATGATTGATAGCTTAACTCAGAAACCCATGAGGCTTGCTAACTCATAATCACTAAGAATATTTGTTGATAGTATAACTAAGAAAACCATAAGGGTTGCTAGGTTATAATCACATAGAAGCTTTGGTGATAACATAGCAGAGAAGCCCATGAGGCACTACTACACCAAGGGTACTTTTAAGACATTTTCTAAGACAAAGAAATCTTTTGTCTTAAAAAATTACTTTTTCTATCTTTTTTTCTAGAGTTTTAACATTGTTTATAATTGTGGACTTTTCCAATTCATAATTTTATAATTTTATAATAACGCTAAAATTTAAAAATCATGTCTATTTTGATGGATTTATTTAAGTGATATACAAATGATTTCTAACATTATAATTTGTTTGATTAATTAATATGAGAGTAATTCTCTTATAAATTTGTGATTAAAAAAATAAAAAATTCAACTTTACATTTCACATTTCACATTTCACATTTTAAACTTTGATTCTTCATGTTTTCCTTTCTCATATTTATATGGATTTCACATGATATCCTATATACCAACCACAAGTGAGATTTAAAATGTTTGATAAAAAACAATAATTGAATTTAAAAATTTACAGGATTAGAAATTTATATATTTATGTTGTGTTGTAATTTTCCAAGTGTATTGTGATGTATATTATGATTGTACTCGTGTCAAATTGTGCATAATATGATATTTTTAATAAAATTGAAGGTTATTAAAATTTGAAGTTCAATAAATATTATTTTAAAATGTTTTTTTGTTTTTTTTTTTTAATTTGTTTTTAAATATAAAAGAAAATATGTTTATTTCATTTTTATTTATTTGTAATTACTTGAAATATTAGAGTATAATGGTGGATCTATTTCATGTTTACTTTATTTTTATTTTTATTTATTTGAATGAATTACTTGAAACAATAGAGTATATGAATCTATATGGTTTTTAACTTGTCATTTTAAAATTTGATTTTTAATACATTCACATTACTTTCTTTATATCAATCACTCTTTATATTTTAAAGTATGATTCTTAGCTTATTGTATTTATTTCATATGATACCCTTCATACCAAACATAAGTGAGTTGATACAAATGCACTTGAGTTGTTCTTTCTCATAACATGTAAACATAGCAAAAATTATCTTGCTAAAATCTATTATTTTCTAATTAAATTAATAATTTTAATTTTAGAGTTTTGGAAATAATAAATTTATAGAAAGTGATATTTAAAAATAATTTTTTAAGTTTTCAAGTTTTAACAATAATAGATTTATAGAAAAAAGGAATTTTGATTTAAGTGATATATAGTTGAGAGATTAGTTAAAAATGAACTTGTAAAGTTATATTTAAAAATT
>APFE030561760.1:127246-158929 GCA_000404065.3 Pinus taeda | reverse complement strand
CCTTATGGACATAAAGAAGGCTCTTGCAACTCTAATCTCTTGATATCTTCCTTTCAGCACCAGCACTACCACTAGCTTGCTTAAGGCATGGAGACAAGATTTTATAGATGAAAGAGGAGAAGATAAGATCAATGACATTAATCATGGATTTGGATTTATCACTTGGAAACTTCCATGGAAGGGTGGAAAACTACTTCCCATTCAAGGAGATTCGAAGCCAAACCATCCTCACCTAACATAGATTCAGTTGGTGAATGAGTTGGAGAGAACTTTCGGAAATTTATTTGTTAAAAACTTTGCCCAAATAGGTTGGCGTGATTGCGACTTTGGGACAGAGCGCTAATAGCGCGCCCTCTTTGGAGGATTTCCCCATTGGTGCGGGAAGAACACAGTGAACCCGCGCTAATGTAAAAAGGGCTATTTTTATGGGCAAGCTGCAGGAGATGTCTTCAGGGCATGTGAAGCTCATATTCAGAGGGGAATGATGCAAGTGGTTTCAAGTCTTGTCACTTCTCATAAGTCGCGGAATGCGTCCTCCAAGGTGCAAGAGAGGGGTAATAGGGACGGTGAAAAACAGTGACAAATTACTGTGTAACAATGACAATGTCCATCAACTGAGAAATCCAAAACAATGATCACCATTGAATGTGTGACAACAATTATATGAGTATATTGCCCCAACAATAGTTGATACAATCAAAGGAATATCCCAGTTAAGCATAGTTTCTTTCAAGAGTTTGTTCTTATGCCTTTTATATTATTCATAGTTGCGGATTTAAGAAAAAATATAGTTTAGCTGATCATAAATTTAAGAGATGATGTTGTTTCGTCAAACACAAAGTATACTTGATGGTAGTTACTTCAAAGGAAATGATAATGTGTTGCTTTGTACGTTTGACATAAGCATTCTACTCCATTTTAAACCACATTTATACTGTTGATTTCTCAAGTTCCTACTAAATAGAATATTATGTTAGCGCTCATGAACATCTCCTATGCTACCAGAAAATGAAAGTGAAAAAAAGAAAGGGAAAATAGTAGTGGGCTAAGATTTTGCATGCAAACAATAGTGCTATAAAATTAGAAATATATAAAAAAATTCAAAATATAAAAATAATCATATTTGTACATATAATGTGTTATGTGATAGACATATATGGATTGTTGTGAAATAGGAAAAGTAAGTCACAACTTCTCCAATATTTGTGTAAGTGTAGATGCCTTCCTATCCCTCAAAATAGTAGGCTAAGAGAATGATAAGGCTTCAAACTAAGAGAATGCTAGGGCTTCAAGCTTCATAGATTTTCTCAAATTACATATTATGATAAAAAGAGAATAAATAATAACATAAATCGAAATATACCTCTCTACCAATATACCTGCAAGTGAGTCTCTCTCTTACATGAGGCTTTTACACCTGCTAAGCCACCCATTCTAAAACTAACCTAACAACTTAGGCTTCCCACCTACAAATAATAAAGGAAAACACAAGAAGAATAAGACTAAAGGAAGTTTAATGTAGTGTATTTTGATTCTTTACTTGATAAATCTTGTCCAAACTTCAACACACTCTGCACTCTAATGTTGTAAGGTTTTGTTTTATTCTAAGTTTCTCCCTCAACTTGTTGGCCATATAAAGACGAAACATTCATGATTTGGGCCTAATGAATGAATGCATGGTATGCAACCCGATTTGAAGGTCCTAGTGTTAGTCGACATAACCATATGAGCAAGAAAGAAGATGCCAATCATGGAACTAGTCAATGTTATAGGCCATTTTTTCACATTTGTTCAATAGACCTTCAAACGAGATCAATTCACATCCTTCAACAAATTGTCATCTTCCCTACACAAATCCCTAAGCATGACTCTACTAAATCCTCGAGTTTCTACTCTTAACTACTGAATTCCCAAGCTTTTAAGGCCCAACACACCCTGGCCCTTTAGGGACCAATGTTGACTACCATGTTGACCCTCTCTGAACATGTGGTTATCATCAATAGGTTGCTCAGTCTTAGTGGTGTGATGATTCTAGAAATTTGGGAGAAATAAAAACAATCCTGAAGCTTCCTCTTCGAGAAGCTTCCTCAGATTGTTTCAACTTTTTACCTTGGTAAACATTCAAATCCTATCTGATTACACCTTGGAGAAATAACCATATTATCCCTTGAGTTCATCCTCCCATCACTTTCGATCTCAAGCCTAGATTGGTAAATGGATAAGAATTCATGAACTACCTCTCACACCTATATATTTACAATCATCCATAGGCAAGGGGTTGGCTTTTGGAGATTTATTCTACCCTCATGTTGTTGCTTTGAGAGTCATTATTCCATGCATTAGGGTGACATAGAGGCATACTTTGTGGCAAGGAAAGGAAAAGTAAACTTGGGGAGCTCTTCTACAAGATCAAATCCTATTTTTGGTTGTAACTCTCTCCATTTATATTAATCCAAAGATTTGATTTTTTTCCATATATTATGTTATGACTTCATGTATTTCAATACCATGTTGATCTATTGAATGAAGTAATTGAATCATGATATATAGATGTTGTAGATCTTTGGCTTGTCTTGTTTGATTGTGCAAGTTTTAATTATAGCGATAAGAGCTAGGATTGGAACATACAAGCCAAGGAAGGAGCAAAGCTTATGACAGATTCTAGGTAGGCCTCATCCCATTATTCAATTACTTTAAGGAAGACATTGTGCCTTTTGCTTTCTGTTGTTCTAAGTCGGTCCACCAGGCCTAGGGAAGACACTTTCGTCTGCAGTAGTATATTTCGTATAAAAATTTGACAACAATACTGGGGAAAGATTTAATCCCTTGGTGGTTTTTTCTTTCCATTAGTGTCTATTTTCCCTCTTGTTTTGATCTTTATAGTTTCACTCAATCCTAATTAGACATAGGAAGACCTGTCATTGAGATTCCATTGCATTTTTTGTTTCAAAACTTGAGATTCCTTGACCAATGCACCCTCTGGTCTAGAGACAGTGTGTTGCAATGCACTTGATCCTTCCTTGCACATGCATTGTAGTGCACCCCAACCCTCTCTGTGCTTGCATTGCAGTGCATTGGTGCCCCTTAAGCACCTGCATTGATCCCTGTTTCATGCCAAAATTTTCCTTCTTTTGGTTTTATCTCTATCTAACCATCTTCCAACTGCTCTTCCTTATGTCCCTCATTGTTTAAGTGTCTTTCAAAAGCCTCCATATGGGTTGCTTATGGTTTTGATTGCCTTTGATGATAATTTGTTTATATTTTCCGTTGTTCTTGTTATTAGGTCATTAGCGAACTGATTTTGTTTAGTCATTGAGTACTTGAAAGAATTGGTGCTCCAGGCATCGTTATGAAATGTTTGCTTTCATCAGTGATTAGACATGAATATTAGTTTTCCCTCATTTTGAAAATTTATAGGAAATTGAAAAGAAAAAACTTTTTGCATTGGCATCTAGGGTTTTGTGAGTAAATTTGAATTGGAATGGTTGCATTTTAGGGAATTGCACTTAGTTATTGTTTGTTGCATATTATTTGTCTCTTCCCTCCTTTAGATAGATTCTCATTGAAATTGGAAGTTTTAATTTCTTCATGTTAGCTTTCATTTTAGGATATTCAGGTGAAATTCACAGTGAGCCATGAAATTGAAACTTAATCAAAGATAAACTTTAAAATATTTTGAAGAAACCTTGGAGCAATTGTAACATTAATGTAAACATTTAGAGTTCTAGGCTAGAGACGTGTTCCAACATCATTAAAGGTAGTATCTATTTTTGTTTGTTAGCGTTTTATCCCAGGGTTGACATCTCGTTCCACGTACATAAGTGTATCAGATTATACTCCACATACCTTTGGGTATATTGGATGGATGTCTACGCATGAAATGTATATGGGAATGCTCTCATCAAACGATTACACATTAGACATCACTACTACGGACTACACTTCCATGTACTTTTGATTATATTTTGGAAGTCCACCATAGGTTGCTATCCTTGCCATAGGTAACTAAGTCAGCTGCCTTGTATACTATGATACACTGAACACAACATTCATGGATATTTCCTGCACGTACATTGCATTCTTGGTTCACTAAGGTGTATATTTCATTTCATGGTTGCTTAGTAAACCTTTATGCCTAGTATTACTCTCCTTTTGATTTATTTTTGTGTTAATTAAAATTTATTAATCCAACATGGAAGAACACACTCCTCCTCTCTGTCATTTGCGTAGAATTAAAAATAAGCTTCCTATTCCACCAGAGGCTACTCTTGCCCATCATCAGAAACATATGAAGATGAAAACTATCAAATCAGGAACTTCGATAACTACTTCTGGTCCTCCCCCTGAATCTGATCTACTAGAATCATCTTTCCCTTTGAGTACTTAGCTTGAGATTATTTCATCATTTGCTAGTGAATCTGACACAATTGAAACCAAAGAACCTGAGACTTTGTTTCCTAAGGTCATTGAACCTGACTTTACTGAACCAGAGACCTTATTACCAGAGGTTATTCAACCTGAGGTACCTCAACTATATTCACCTATTATTTCAGGACTTCCCTCTTCTCTTCCTCTGTCTCAGACACAATCACAAACCATATATCTTGGACCCGACGGTGAACCTCTTCAACCTAGTCTTGTGAGTAGTGAAGATATCCCATAGGAAGAACCTCATCCATGTACTATTGTTCATTGTATTAGACTCCATTTTTATCAAGCCCATCCTCTTCCTCCTCTTCAAATTCCAACACAAACTTGTTTACTTGATTCTTCCCGCTCACTATGAGTTTCTCGTGAAAGTATTATTTGGGACATTTAACAATGACTGAATCTGTTATGGTTTCCCAACCTGTGTCTACCACTATGGCAGAGACAAATATTGTTGCTTCTTCATCCATGTTTGTGACATCACTAGAGGCACATCTGTATGGTGGCTTTTCTGTCCCACCCACTTATTAGTCATTATCTGGTATCTTCACTAGTGTGACATCTAGTCCATGGACATTTCCCTTGTTACCTATCTTGGAATACCATCTGGAACTTTTTTAATGAGCACTATATAGCCTACTCATTATCCTCCACCTAAACCTATGATTGAACAATAGGTTGGCCCTTATGTTATTGTGCTTGGTTACCTTCAAAAGCCTAACTCTCCTAATGTTGGGTACCCTCCACAAGGGGGGAAGTTTCCTCCATCATCCCCTCCTCCTTTAGTAGGGGAGAAACCTATTATTGGTATACCTCCAATTGGTTCTCAACCTTATTTAAATCCTCCATATCCTAGAATGGTTGCTAATTTTTGGAAACCTACTTTACCCATACAACCTACTTTTATTATGGATCCATTTTTTAATTCTCAACTTGTGCTACCCACATCTCAAAATCCTAATTATCAATTTATACCTCTATAAGCTCAAATTCATGTAAGTCAACCTTTATAGGTTGTAATTGTGACTCAATCTATTTCGTTGGAATCTGGTACCCCCAAGGTTCCACTTACTCAACCTTTACAAGGTACCTTACAATCTCAATCACTTGGACAAGGTGTTCCTCAAATTTCGGTAGGACAAGTTTCTTATAGTATGGCACAACTTCCACCGAATCAACCTTATGTTAGGATGATGAAAAATCCCATGAGGCAGCAATATCAACCTAATTAGGGTATTACTCAAGTGCCCCATCAAGTCCAACAAGTCCAAACCTATCCTCTCCAGCATTTGCAAGGTTATCCTGGAGTTGTACAATAAGGTTAAAAGTATGCTAGTTATCAGGATACTCCTTATTCTGGTGCACAGGTTCCTCTTTATAATAACCCTCCCTATCATGGAGTGTAAATACCTGTTTCTTAGGCTATTTCATCTTATCTAGGTTATCCTCCACCAGATTTTAACAGGCATTTGTCATTTGTGGCGACTCTCGAATTTCCCGATTTGACTTGCCTTCACCAATGATCCTATTGCTCGTTTTCCTTGGTGGTTGATTATTCCTGTGAAGTTTCCTTCTGATATCCAAAAATTCGATGGGAATCCTGGAGAAGACCCATCGACTCATGTCATGAATTATCATATGTGGTGTTCATCGAACTCCCTTAATGATGATTCGATTCGATTACGTCTTTTCCAATACACTCTTACTAGTACGATAGCTAAATGGTATATTTAATTACCTAGAGATTATTTTATCAATTTCAATTCCATGGCTACCACCTTCCTCACACATTTCTAGTTGCCCATAAAATATGAAACTGGAACAAAACTTCTAACCAACTTCAAACAATCTGATTCCACTCACATCTCTGATCATATTCATGAGTGGAGACGTCGTCGTTAGTTGGTTAAGACATATGTTCTAGATCAATTGTTAGTGGAATGGTTTACTAATTTTGTGTTTGCCCCTATAATAGAATACGTAGCCAAGGGTGGAGCTGTAACCAAATGTAACACCATCCTCCCACTTTCACCCAAGTTACCATGCCAACTAGGGTGAACATGAGACGAGAGGCAAATATGATCAAATTCAACCTCCTAATTGACCTTAAGGAAGTGGAACCGATGGAACATTACATACTGTTATCTAATACCATCAACAAAACCCTCAAGAGACAAGTTAGCCACTCAGACAGCCTGCCCCTGGGTCCCACTACTGTTCTGGACAATTTAAGACTCAGTCGCTCTCATGCTATGGGCAAGGGAGTGACCAGAGACCTAAAGTCACTCTCATAGGCCTGCATGCCATCGAATATGGATGAAACTTGCCAGTTATGTGCCAGTACCTTTGGGATTTTAGCCACTTTTTCAGTCCCAAAGTCCAAGCGACTGCCTAGAATGGAATGAAATCTCATAATTAAGTAAAGTACAGGGAAACAATGATGCAAAAGTAAATAATTTATCAAGGCCTTAACCAAACTCTTACTAACCATGATAGACATTTCATCAAACATATCATCAACATGTAACCTACAGGTGTAAACAATAGAGTTAAGTGTAGGGATCTCTTACTTATCTGAGTATCACCATGAACCATTGTTTCCTCATTTCATTTTTTTCCTTATCACTTCTTAGGTCATAGACACAATATCCAATAAAATACAAGTAAAAGGGTGTTGAGAGCCAAACATAGCTACTTCCATAAAATGAACATATAACTGACATAATAGGAACAAAATTATAATAAACATATCAGCCATCAAAATCCATATATACACCAGTACATTTACACATGAAAATCAATGGAATGGATTTCTCATCAATCAATGCAATGAATGAACCGGTGATGGGAATACCACGTTCCAACCGACCATAGATTGGTTGAGACAAGTCTCTCTTCAGCCAATCGCCCTCGTGCCATATTCCAAGAATGAATGTGGGACTCATAGAACACATAAAAAACATCAATCGATGTGGATGCCACCGAAGTTCTCCACCTACACTGTGAGGAATTTGAGTGTGTCCTAGTATCTCAGGATTTACTGTGCATCTGCAGTCTGATATAGTGATCACTAGGCCCTACACTGATACATACTCTCTAGGATTTACCATGCTTTCCATCTCGGAATCAGGTCCAAAGGAGAGAAAATCCACCGCTTGGCTTTACTGTATATCCTACCATTCACCAGCAAGGATTCCTAGGCCCACAGAGGCACACAATCTGGCTTTACCGCAACCCACAATATGGTTCACGGGTTACTAGGCCAATGGCTTCATGCATCCTCATTTTGGTTCAGGGAACCACTACTACCATGTGTTTGTCAATTTGAAGATCCACCCCTCAGCTTCGAATCCAATTCGACCATCCCAGATAAACTGCATGAGAGAATCCATCTCATCAAAGCTATCAGGAAATGGCAAGGCTAGGCTGAAAATACTGTCACGCCTGGAAAAAACCCATGCCACGATAGAAAATAAACACATGAAATCCCCAACATGTCAAATCTAGAAAGGAAAATACACATGCAAGTTGATACCTTCAATGAAGCCTATTTTAGCTACTTGATCTTTCCTTTCCCTATCTGATCTTTGCTTCCTCTTGCCGTCCTTTCCTTTTTTGCTCCAATGCCAAAGTGCTCCAAGAAAAATCTAAGTGTCTAAGAGTATGAGAGAGAGAGAGAATAATGAGAGAGCTTCAAAGCTAAATTGAAAAATGGTTACCAACTGATCCTAGAAGCCTTTTTATCAATGAAGCCTCTATTTTCTTCATTTTCATTATTTTCCTTCATTTTCCTCCTCACATGCAACCTGTGACCTTTCACCTCCTTTTTCTCCTAATTTCCATTATTTTCAAAACAAATGTGCCAAAATGCCATTTTTCCTTTCCAAATCCTTAGCCATTGCCTTTGCCAATTTTCTTAGCCATAAAAAACGAAATTAACACACAGTATGATGTCTTGCCCAATATTTAGCTTGGAATAAGTGTCTCATTCATTAGTGGTTATTGTTTTTAACTTTTATTACATGAAATTTTCACGAGGGTTGTTATATAACCCTCCCCCTTGGGGGACACTGTCCTCAGTGTTCAATCACACATATACCTCAACGACTAGCTGAAAGAAGACATACTACTTATGGAGCTTTATAACACAGCTTGATGCAGTATTTACAATGAAATATTTTCTCAAGAGAAGAACATCATGACAACATATAAGATAGTGGAGCTTTATAACACAACTCATTACGGTATTTACAATGGTCATCCTGCTGAGTGCCAATCCACATGAAACCATAACATCATGATAACATAACCAAAATGACATGACACCCATACCACATAGTGGAGCTTTATAGCACAACTCTTTACAATAGTTAAATCCATACACGGGTGTACATATAGAAACATCATCAAAACTATATATATCAAAACATATGGCAAATCATATACCAAACATATATCAAACATATACTAACATCATATAGCATATGTCAAAACATCATAAAGCATATATCAAACATCATATAGCATATATCAACCATCATAAAGCATATATCAATCACCATAAAGCATATACTAAACCAACATAAAGAAAATACTAAACCACCATAAAGAAACTACCAAACCACCATAAGCAACTACCAACCACCATAAGAAATCATCAAACCACCATATCAAAGTTGCTTTGCCTTACTCGGAAAATAAGGAAGGATACATGGCCTGCATTTGATCTGTCATCTCCCATGTAGCTTCATCGGGCTCAAAGTGTTTCCATTACACTTTAACTTGTTCAATTTCTTAGTTCCAGAGCATGAACACCTTTTTCTACAATATACGCTGAGGCTCTGGTTGGAATTATCCATCTGCTTCCACCTACAATACAGACCAGTCAATCACATGATCAACATCCTTAACATACTTCTTAAGCAAAGATACATGGAAAACATCGTGGACTTTCACTGTCGGAGGTAGTGCAAGTCAATAGGCTACTGACCCAATCCTCTCAATGATATTGAAGGGTCCACAAAATAGTGGTGCTATCTTGGCACATGATCCAATCCACAAGGATCTCTTCTTCAGTTTGATGCACAAGTACACCTGTTCCCCAACCTATAACTCCTTGAGCAATTTGTTCCTTCCTGCATAACTTTTCTGCCTATCCTATTTTTCCTTGAGATTCTTCTTGATCACCTGCATCTCTTGTTCCATGTCTACCAACATATCTGGTCCAATCAATACTTCGCTAACCACATCAATCCAACTAATGGCAGTGTTACATCTCTGCCCATATAATGCCTCAGAAGGACTCATCCTCAGTGACTCCTGATAATTGTTGTTGTATACAAACTCGACCAAAGGGAGATATTATTCCCACTTCCTCTGTTGATGCATCTCATACATCCTTAATGTGTCCTCCATTATCCTATTGATCTTCTCTGTCTATCCATCAGTCTAAGGATGATAAGCTATGCTAAAGGCCAACTCGGTACCTAAACCTGCAAATAACTTCTTCCAAAACTTGGAAGTGAACTTTGCATCCCTGTCTGACACAATGTTCTTTGGAACACCATGTATTCACTAGATAAATACCTGTAGTCACTAGATGATTACCTGTAGTCACCAGATGAATATCTGTGCCACATCACTAGCTAAGAATGTAGACTTTACCGGAACAAAGTATGCAATCTGTTAACCTGTCCACAATGACTATGATGGAATCATGTTTATTCATTGTCTTCGGCAAGCCTGTGATGAAATCCATGGAAATGACCTCCCATTTCCACTCAGGAATAGCGGTTGGTTGTAGTAGTCCACCCAGATATTTGTACTCTGCTTTCACTCACTGACAGTCGAAACATCTCGCCACAAAATCTACTACATCCCTCTTCAAATTTGGCCAATATTAATATCTCTTCACCGTTGTGAGTGTCTTCTGATAACCTAGGCGACGCAAATAAGGTTTTTCATGAAATTCCCTCAATATCACCTTCTTGAGTTCATTGTTGTCTGGTACATATATCCTATTTTAGAACCTGACCAATCCATTTGGTTCAAGGCAATAGTCCATGCCCTGTGCACCTGCACCTATACCTATGCCTATACCTGTGCATGTACCTGCACTTCCACCTATACCTATACCACTAAATGTACATGTACCTTAGCCTGTACATGTACCTGTACCTATACCTACACTTGTACTATCACCCTATTGCAACATGTGCACAATTTCCATATACCTGACATCTCGTTGTCCTATGTAGAAGATTCTATCTTGTAAGTCCATCCCATAGGAGCTCATAACTAACAAGTGATATACCTATACTCGTCTGCTGAGAGAATCTTCCACCCTATTCTCTTTACCCTTGATGTACCTGATCTCGAAGTCAAACTCGCTTATTGTGGCCAACCATCTAGATTTCCTGGCATTTAGATTTGGTTGGTCAAACAAATACCTCAAACCAATGTGATCACTCATAAGCACAAACCACCTACAAATAAGATAGTGCCTCCACATCTTTAGTGCATGTATAATTGTTTCTAACTCAAGGTCATGTGTTAGGTAGTTATGCTCATGCTCATTCAGTTTCCAGGACTCATAACATACCACCTATCCATCCTGCATAAGGACTCCACCAAGCCCTCTCTTGCTAGAATATATACATACTACGAATTCTTTGTCTGGATCTACAATCTGTAGCACTGGTGCATGTGTAAGCAACTACTTGATTTTCTCAAATCTAGCCTCACACTCTTCAGTCCATTCAAACTTCTTACCTTTCCTCTACAATGATGTAATGGGATAAGAAATCTGCAAGAAGTTCCTGATGGACCTCCTATAATAGCATTCCAGACCCATGAAATAGCTCACCTCCTCCACATTATTAAGAGATACCCACTCCATGATGGCCCTTATCTTCTTTGGATCTACCGCAATACCTTCCTTGGAGACCACATGCCCTAAGTAGTGCACCTCGGTCAGAAAGAAACTACATTTTATGAGCTTACCATACAACTGATGCTCTCTCAACAACCTCAATACTTATGCTAAGTGCTCAACATGCTCTTCCTCATTTTTAGAATATACCAGTATATCATCAATGAACACAATAACAAACTTATCCAAATATGGACGCAACACACTATTCATTAAACACATGAATGTAGTTGGAGCATTGGTTAAGCCAAATGGATACACAACAAACTCATAATGCCCATAATTGGTCCTGAGTGCAGTCTTGTAAATGTCCTCCTCTTTGATGCATACCTAATGGTATCCAGATCTTGATTCAATCTTCAAGAACACTACTGCTCCCTTCAGCTGATTGAACAAGTCATCAATCCTCAGAAAAGGATATATGTTCTTGATAGTCACTTTGTTCAACTACCTATAATCAATGCATAATCTAAGGGTACCATATTTCTTCCTCACAAACAAGACCAGTGTGACGCAAGGTGATACACTTGGCCTAATGTATCCCTTTTCCAACATTTCCTTCAGCTGCAATTTCAAGGCAACCAACTCAAGTGTGCTTATCCTGTAAGGTGCTTTTGATGCTGGAGTTGTCCTTGGCACTAACTCAATCGAAAATTCTACCTCCCTGTGGGGTGGAAACTCTGTAATGTCCTCAAGAAATATATCCCTGAACTGCTGCAACACTGGGTACCTATTCAACACATATGCATCCTCAACCTCCTTACCCTTACCACTAGAAATTTGTACTGCAAATAGCTTTCACCCTTTACTACGGCTACGCTTTTCTTTCATAGTTGTCACCATCCTAACTGATGTGGCCTTATTCTTACCTTGCAAGAATCTTGGTTCTCCATTGTCATCAACACACTCAATAACTTTGTCATAGTAGTCAACCTTGGTTCTATGAAGATACAACCAATCCATGCCCAATAACATATTGTTTCAACCCAACAGTAATACATTCAAGTGTGTTGTTGTAGATATACCATTTAAATCAAATGTGCAAGCTCTTACCCAATGATGAACTCGCTTCTTCGTGCCTATAGCCAACTGCACTAACCAAGACTCTGCATGAAACTCCTTATTCAACCCACACTTATCCAGCAAGTTAGGACTAACATAGCTATAATTAGATCTAGGGTTAATAAAAATAAAAAGTAACTTGATCACAAAGCTTACCGTCATCTCAATTATAGATTCCTAGTGTTCTACTTTCTCATTGTCCACTGCTCCATGGATACATAGAATACTCTGATCAACATCCCCAATAGTTTGTGCCTCTTGTGCATTGTATATCTTAGGCCTTCCACCCTGATGTTGCAGACAATCTCTCCTAAGGTGCTCCTCACCACACATCCAACACTCCAACCAACCAGTGCACTCACCTCTATGTTGTTGTTGTTGTTGTGGCCCACGTCCCTATCTAGCTACATTAAATCTCTTTTGCGGTGCGACATTTTCTTTCCCAACTGCATGTTGAGGCCTTGTCCTCTTACGCTACCATTTACCTCTACTTTTGTCTTTTCCTTTCCATCCATGTTGAGATTCATTCTTACACTTTGATTTCTCATATTTTTTCAGTTTCCCAATGACTTCCTCAAGTGACCTCACGCATGACAACAAACATTACTCCATTGTACACATTTTTACATGCAACCAAAAAAATGCATAAGCGATGCCTAACCAACTACAAATACGCATAACGACATGTAGTTTAACATAATCGATCAGTTCTTGTAATTAACCTACAAGGTTGATGCATGTAATCAAATATTCAAAATGTAACCTAACATACAACAATGTAAGTAGGCGACATAAAATCAACATATAAGCGAGAAATAACCACATATAGTCAGTCAGATACCCATATCAATTACTCTTCACGAAATCAACATCAAAGTATCCATGATAACCATACTACAACCCTAATCCAAGTTCCAACATCAAGAAAATGCAGCAAGTACATAAGTGTAAGAGACACACATGAAACTGACATGCATGCATGACCAACACTCATTCAACCCATTCAGTCCAAGAGTTGAACCATGCTCTGATACCACTATGTAACACCCTCCTCGCACATCCACCCAAGTTACTATGCCAACTGGGGTAAACATGAAACGAGAGGATACTATGATTAGATTCAACCTCCTAATTGACCTTAAGGAAGTGGAACTGATGAAACATCACATGCAGTCATCCACTACCATCAACAGAACCCTTAGAAGACAAGTCAACCACTCAGACAGCCTGTCCCTGGGTCCCACTATTGCTCTGGAAAATTTAAGGCTCAATCACTCTCATGCTATGGACAAGGGAGCGACCAGAGACCTGAAGTCATTCTTGTAGGCCTTCATGCCAGCGACTATGGATGAAACTTGCCAATTATGTGCCAATGAATCTGGAATTTGAGCCATTTTTCGGGCCTAGAGCCTAAGCCACTGCCCATAATGGAATAAAAGTTCAAAATTAAGTAAATTACAGCAAAACAAAGATGAAACAATAAATAATTGATCAAGGCCTTAACCAAACCCTTACTAGCCATGACATGCATTTCATCAAACATATCTTCACATGTAACATCCATGTGTAAACAAAAGATTTAAGTGTAGGGATCTCTTACATATCTGAGAATCACCATGAACCATTGTTTCCTCATGTCATTTGATGCCTTATCACTTATTAGGTCATAGACACAATATCCAATCAAATACAAGTAAAAACACGTCGAGAGCCAAACATAGTTGCTACCATAAAATGAACATATAACTAGCATAATAGGAACAAAATTACAATAAACATATCATCCATCAAAATCCATATATACACCAGTACATTCACACATGAAAATCAATGGAATTAATTTCTCATCAATCAATGCTATGAACCAACTGATGGGACTAACACATTCCAACCAACCATAGATTGGTTGAGCTAAGTCTCTCTTCAACCAAGCACCCCTATGCCATATTCCAAGCATGAATGTGAGACTCATAGAACACATCAAAAACACCAATCAATGTGGATGCCACCGGAGTTCTCTGCCTACACCGTGAGGAATTTGAGTGTCTTCTAGTCTCTTAGGCTTTACCATGCATCCGTAGTCCAATCCAAGGATCACTAGGTCCTACACCGAGACATACTCTCCAGTCTTTACCATGCATTCCATCCCAAAATCACTAGGCCCAACGGAGAGAACATTGACCTCTTGGCTTTACTGCATATGTCTCCATTCACCAACAAGGATTCCTATGTCCATCAAGGCACACAATTTGGCTTTATCGCAACCCATAGTCTAGTTCAGGGATTACTAGGCCAGTGGCTTCGTGCACCTTCAGTCTGTTTCAGGGACCACTACCACCATGTGTTTTTCAATTTGGAGATCCACCCCACTCAGCTTCAAATCCAATCTGACCATCCCACCTAAACCACATGAGAGAACCCATCTCATCAAAGCTATCAGGAAATGGCAAAGCCAGGCTGAAAACATTGTCACACCTAGAAAAAAACCCATGTCATGGTAGAAAAGAAACACATGCAATCCCATGCATGCCAAATCTGGCAAGGAAAATACACATACAAGTTGATACCTACAATGAATCCTGTTGTAGCTACTTGATCCTGCCTTTCCTTTCTTGATCTTTTCTTCCTCTTTCCTTCCTTGACTTTCTTGCTCCAATGCCAAAGTGCTCCAAAAAAACTCTAAATGTCCAAGAGTGTGAGAGAGATAGAATAATGAGGGAGCTCCAAATCTAAATTGACAAAAGGTTACCAACTGATCCTCATAAGCCTTTTTATGAATGAGGCCTCTATTTTCTTCGTTTTCCATTATTTTCCTTCATTTTCCTCCTCACATGCAACCTGTGACCTTTCACCTCCTTTTTCTCATAATTTCCATTATTTTCATAAATAATTATGCCAAAATGCCATTTTTCCTTTCAAAAGCCTTAGCCATTGCATTTTCCAATTTCCTTAGCTGTAAACAACCAAATTAACACACACTAGGATGTTCTACCCAACATTCAACTTGGAATAAGTATCTCATTCATTTGTGGTTATTGTTTTTAACTTTTATAACATGAAATTTTCACCAGGGTTGTTACACCGAAGAGAAAGTATTCGCTCATGCCCAATACTTGGATCTTATTTATACCCAATCTAGCACGCTTTATGATAAAATACCAAATGCTTTGCAACCTTTGAATACTCTTCCTCAAACTATTGGTAAAGAATATCATGTTGTTGATGGCATGATTGGTTCTCCGAGTTCGCAGTTAGTGAGTAAACCATCTGGTGTTGCTCTTACCACAACTGCCCAAAGCCCTCCATCCAATCCTCCTCTGAATTCTACTTCTGAGATCAATGTCATTCATTCTAATAGAGGCAAATCTCAACAACAACTAGGAAGTAAGAGGAAAGACAAAGGTAAGAAGAAGAAATATTCTCCTCCACAGGATAAACAAAACAATCAATCTTCTCACGAGAAACGAAAACCTCGATACCCATGCCTAAGTTTTAATGAGGAACACTTCACTCATGACTTCCCCCACCGGGAGGAAGTGAACCAATTTCTGAAGTCTCCCACTTCACCCACCATGTTGACAGATCCACTTCCAAATAAGGAGACTCATTTTGTTTCTCGGGACCCTACTTCCTCTAACTCGATTTTGATGCTTACTTCCGCTAAATAAAAAACTAATGTTATTGTGGCTACTCATAATAAATACTATGGTAATGTGAATCTCCCCAAAAGGTCAAGCTACTAATCAACCTACCAGTTTGGTTGTGTTTCCATTGGATCATGCTTCTCTTACGATTCCTACGGAATTGGCTATTAAGCCTCCAAACTGCATTATTGATAAGTCTTCTTTCAACCCTTGTACGAAAGTTTCTAAGAATTATAGCGTAGTTGAAGACTTTGCTCAGTCTCCATCAACTATGTCTACTCTCGAAGTGTTGTAGAACTATCCCACCTAGAAAAAAGATTTTTTTTCCACGACTGGGTGCATCGATCCTTCAGTTCCAACCTAGTCGTTTTCAATCATGAGAGTTATACACCTATAATTCCAGCTCAATTAGCATTTATGGTCAAGGTTGTCATCCAAAGTAAGAAAATTCATCATTCTATTGTGGATGAGGGAGCCTCAACCTACGTCATATCTTTGTCTTGATGGAAGGCCATTAGTTCTCCTAAATTGAGTCAATCACCCACCACCTTGAAAGATTTTGACAGAAGAACGTATAAACCTTGTGGGATTTTGAATTCCTTGCAAGTAGAATTGAGAGGTAAATTAGTATCCATAGAATTCGAAGTTATTGATAAACCACTTGATTATAATATTCTATTGGGTCCCACTTGGGTTTACGCCATGGCTGTTGTCATTTCAACTTATTTATGGATGATCGCCTTTCCTCATAAAGGCGACATAGTAGCCATTGATCAAATCACTTTTTTCACCTCCAATTCTCCTGTTACTAGAAGTGTCCCTCTCGTAGGGGAAACTCTACACCCATATCAGCATGTCAGGGTTGGGTTTCTGAAGAATTCCTCTCTCATGGAAACCTTTTTGCTTCCTTCTCCTTCACTTCTCAAAAATGCCTCTTTGGTTGCCTATATCAATATGATATCCTCTTCTACTATTCCAATTGATCCTTGAATAGTATTAGATGAAACTACCATCAATATTTTTACCAACCGTATTCCTCTTAGCCCCATCAAGCTTGATTATGAATCCATTCATTTAGCTTGTGCATCTCATTCTAATTTAGTCTCTTCAAACAATTGGGTTGATCACTCATTGGATTATGGCACGTCTTATGATCCTTTCTCTCGTGAATTCCCTATCAATGAGAGCATCGTGGAGATCATGATGTTAGACTATGCACTGTCGGATGATCATCACCATCTTTCCTCCTTGTTAGATCTCATCAAGGATAATCCTTATGAACTTTATCAACCCAATATCGTTGAGTGGCTCTACGAATTCTATTTCAATTCATGAATTCGATTTAGAGAAGAACCTATCAAATATTTAAGAGACCATCCCTTTCAATATCTTGATTAAACCTGACATAGTCGGGAATTTACATATTGGTGCATCTTGCTCTCCAGATAAGATTAAGACTTATAAAGCTCTATTTCAGGAGTTTCGAGATGCCTTTTCCTGGTCCTACGAGGAAATGCCAGGGATTGATCCAAATATTGTGATTCATGAAATAACAATGTATCTTGATGGTAAAACAATATGACAATGCCTTCATCCATTCCATCCCAAGACGGCTGCCACGATTAAATCTAGGGTTGAAAAACTTCTTCATGTTGGTTTCATCTATCCAGTTCCTTCGACTGATTAGGTGTCAAATATAGTTCTTGTCATGAAGAAACAAGGAACAATTCGTGTATGTGTCTATTACTCGAACATAAATCATGCTTATCTGAAGGATGATTATCCCACCTCGTTTATCGACCAAATTGTTGATGATTGTGCTAGTTGTAAAATATATTCATTCATGGATCGATTTTATAGCTATAATCAATTTAACATTCTCCCAACATATCAACCTAAAACTGCATTTCTTTATCTCTAGGGTACGTTTTCATACTAGCAACTCCCTTTTGAGTTGAAGAATGATGGAGCTACATTTGAAAGGGTAATGAACTACAAATTTAATGACATCAAACACATCATGCAACCTTATTTGGATGATCTCCCTGCTCACTCGAAATATCGGGTTGATCACCCGATGCATCTTAGATCCATTTTCTTACAATGTAGGAATTACAATATTCAATTAAATCCTAACAAATGTTTGTTTTTTGTTAGCTATGGATGATAACGAGTGAGAAGAACATGCATTTGTATTATCTCATGATCTTTGCCACTTTCTTCAACCACGTGGAGGGGCCCTGTGTGGAGGCCATTGATGTGGCCATAATATTCCTCTTACTTTGAGAGGGAATTAGGAAGAAGACAAATTTCTTAGTTTGAAAGATGAATTTACTACTGCTTAGCAAAGATCAAAGAAATGATGATAGGTGGAGCTACCTCTCGTGTCCTTTTTAGTTGCCTTCCCAAAGTAATAATAACTCTACAAGGTCTAGACTCATATATAGTATGAAACTTCCACAAGTATGGTTGGCCTAAAAGAAAATCACAAAAGTTGAGGGAAGCAATATCACACACTACCTCATCCTTGAAGGGCTTGATGCCATAACGTAGGCGACATTGTTGGCTGACATAGAGATCTCACCCTTGGTGGAGCCACCCGATGGTGTATAGTCATGAGTTTGGTGTCATTGGAAATTCCAACCACTTGACAACCTTTGTTGATATGAGGTTCTTTTGAATTCCATTATTGACAATGAAATGTAGTGGAGCATCGTTCACCCATATATGTAAATGAAAGAGGTTCTCACCTTCCTCTGGATCATTGGGCTCTCTTCGTTGGACCTTGATGATGTCAACAATGGCACCGAGTTTTGCATCAATGATTTTCTTCCCCTTGTCTAGGTTTGATCGAGAGTCGAAACCTACATATGAATTTGAGGCTTTCAGCTCAGCTACCATTTACTACCTTATGTGACATTCATCAGTGTTATGAGAGGGGCTCTTTTGAAACTCGCACCACTTTATTGTGTCTTTCTTCATCTTTCTATTACCATCCTTTGTTTGTGGCTCATATGGGTTTTCTTGGGGTGGTCCACCATGGCTTTGCCCTTTGTTCTACGATTTGGGGATGCCCTTGCCCTACTTTTACTCTATTTTGAAAACACATCAATATGATGTGCTAAGTGAGGAGATGTCTAAGAACTCCATTTCTATTTGGATGTAATTGTGCAGACAACCACAATACTTATGCACTATATGTTGCTTGAATTTTTTTATATCCAACTTGGTGCACAAGATATGGAATATATTTTTGAACTTTAGCACTATTTGGTCCCTCTCTTACCATAGTGTGGTCCATCTCATGTACTGGTCTTTGTAGCTTCCAAGAAGGTAATATTGTTCCTTAATAACATCCCTAAAAGAGTCCTAAGTGGGTGTGACTATAAAAAATGTAAATTCCTCCATGGCCCTATGCTTACAATAAGTCTCCCACTAATACTTGATGTGGGGGGTATCCTTAAGGAGTGCAAAGGTAATATTTTATTTATCGTAAAAACTGTGGGCTGAAAAATACCCTTATAGTAGATTTGACCATTTGTCTATAACATTCACATCTATATAGCCTTAAAATATAGGAATATGAAAATTAACTTGTACCTCTAAGGGGGTAGCGCCTCTAAAGTGGCCACGTGATGAAGATTCATCCCCTATTGGCACCCATTAAAGGATCTAGGAAAACATATCCATCATATCATTCCTTTGTTGTGCCTTTTCTAGAGTGAGTTACAATGAGGCTTAAATTCCCTTTTTAACATCAAAGGTAATGAATAAACCCTAAACATCCAAAAAAATAACCCTAGGAGATGAAATCCAAAAAGTCTTATGGGCCCCAGTAGGGTTAGTTGGTACATCAACTTCCTAGGGTCATACATTTTGCATACAAAATCAATTTGGTGTGTTTGGTATCCTGTTGGAAAGGTCTAGCCGAGAATTACACATTTTAGACTAACCTAAGCTTTTCCTACAACCACAGTCTTGGTTCCTTCCATGTCAAAAAAAAAAAAAAAAAAACATTTAGGGCCTCAAAATGGCCCGAGAAATTTAGGACCCAAACAACCATAGAAATATTGCCAAGATGGATAATTGTGATTTGAGCTAGTGGAGTAGGTAGATGGCCACCACTATCCACCTAGATCATAAATGGAACCATCCTTGGGAAAGGATCCATCCTTGTAGGTACATACCTATATAATGGTTTGCATCAAAAATATTTTAAGAAGTTGTGGCCATTTGGTCTACCAGAAGAAATCCTAATACCCCCTTCTCCCTCTACTTAAAGACATGCGTGCATGGTTAAAGAGGTACCCCCTTGCAACCTTCCATTCTAGTTATTCTTTGGCCCTAAATAATTTCAACCATTCTCATGAGTTAATTTGTAGGTTTAGTGAGCTATTCCTAAAGCCAACATATTTACACCATTGAATTTTTGTGACTTGGAAACTAAAATCCAAGAAGAAGCATTCATCTACCATTGTGCAAAAGGGTTTTCCATATATTTTTTATTTCAAATAAAGATTGAAATATCATATTAATATCAAGTTCTTGGTTCTATGGTAACACTACATTGTGCATGAAATCATGGCTCCAACCTATTGTAGCTTTTTCTATCTCGTGTCACAATTTTTTTTAGAAGATATAGAAGCCTCCTAGAGACAACCTCTGGGTTGATAGGAGACCAGTGCCTAGGGAATCTGAGAGGAGTGCTTTTGAAGATTATCAGTAGATATTTCTACTACACTCCATATGTCACATAGTTTGAAAAGAGATAATTTAGGGGCTTAGTTCAATAGTCCTTCATCAACGTAAACTCAAGAAAACACATAGATCAAAATACTCACGGGGTAAATATGGCTAATCTCAAAGAGAAATGTCTTGCTTTTGGTGGCCGAAACACAACAATAGGAAGCTTAACATTATTGTTGTAGTATAGATGAGCAAGAGGAAGGAAAGGAGGGGAATTTATATAGAGGTCTTCACAGAAAAAAGAATCCTAAGTAACGATATGCAGCAGAAATATGGAAGAGTGAGGAGATGAAAATGCAAAAAGAGTGGAGCGTGAATTAAGGTCTCAAACTCTATGCCTCATGAACACATTTGTCACCAAACAACAATAAGTAAATTTGTGCACATACAACTATTGGAGGCTATTAAATAACATAAGTAAATCTGTAGTTAAAACAAGTACTTTTTACTACTTAGCAGCAAATATACAACCATAAGGAGAGTGATACCAACAACTTTATTACACTATTTCAGAGCAGGAAATACATACATGAAGTAATAAACAAAGGGGAAACATACTATGCATTGCTCTGATTGGAATAAAAAACAGTTTCACTAATCCTTGAAGATGGAGTCCAAATCACTAGTCCATTACATTTATAAATTATATCAGCCCAAGGACCTCATGAACAAGCAAATTGAACCAAAGTGGAACCACAACATTCAGGCCTCTTGGGTGCAGAATTCCAGAACCTCTTTTAAGTGTTTCTTCCCTCTATTTATAAGGAGAGGGGAAGATTTGAACAATAGTTACAAAATATCTCAGTCGATCTCCAGTTGTCTAATTGACTACCTGTCTCGGTGTGTGAAGGTTCTGCTGCCCAAAATGATTACAATCAGAATTGATTTCGTTCTTGAAAATGCAAAAAATTACAGAATAATAGACATAAAGAAAATTGAATGGTGGTTAAGGAAGATATCTCCCTGCCATTCCTGTGATAGCCTCTAATTAGGCCACATCTTTTCCATGATGTTCTTCTTTAGTTGTTCAACAAACTCACCTATTTCTTTCTCCTTAACTTCTTGAATTCCCCACTCTCAGGAGCTGGGAATGATCAACTGTCAGTTTCTTGTCACAGAGCTTAAACGAAGATTGACCTGACAGTCCTTCATTGTCTGACTGTATGGAATTCCATGCTGAGAAATTAATTCTTAGGTGACCTACACACTTCTTTCTGAGTACCATACCTCAATTTATCTCATTGAAGACGTGCGTCAGAGCACAAAGATGGCTTGTATCACTTCAAGGCAGACCCAAAACTCTTTACTACGGATCATGGTTCTTAGTGCCTTGATCCAACAATCTTTAACAGTCGGCATTACTCCTGATACCAACTCCTTTGTTCCCCCATTCAATCTTGCAATTGCCGACCCATCCATCTCATAACTCTCTGTATTACACTATCAGAGCCCAATATTTAATGTATTATTGCAATAGTGTTATATCAGAGATTTTACTCATCGAGACGTTTATTCTTAAAGACATTATGTAAACATAGTTTTGATGTCCTTTGCCCCTTTTGTTTAGCCCATTTCTATTTTTCTCCATGGAATTGGGTGCGGTGACCGGAGGCTTAGCCTTAAGGCACTAGGGCATTTTGTTCCTACTTGGGGGCTATTTTTCCTTTGTTAAGAGATTAGTGTCCTTGGTTCTATAATTTCTTCTTGACCATGTGCCAACCCTAATATCGGAGCCCCCTTATCGACACTTTTTCAATTTCCAACTATTATAAAGTGTCGACATCCTCAACCTATGATATGTTGATCTCCGATATGACATCATCAATCTTGGTGGAACTTCCTGAGTGGTGTCACACGTCAACCATATTTACGACTTTAGGCCCCTCAAAATGCCAAAAATACCTGCCACGTGTCTTGTCATATCTCCACATCAAGCTGGCATCAGATGCCATTGTCACTTTATCAAAACCAATCATATACTGCCATATGTCTTTATTAGAGCCAATCATATGCTACCACGTGTAGCTTATCAAAACAAATCATATGCTGCCACGTGTCCCACCAGAGGAGAGAGAAAAGGGTCTGTCCACCTTTAATTTTACAATGGAATCCTTTGTTAATCCTTATTGGCGCTCCTCGGTGGTTTTTAACGCTATCAGAACTTTTAACAATATCGCAATTTTTTAAAAATTTGCACTTTCAGAAGTTCCAATCCTCTAATTGTTGATGTTCTGATCTTCTCTAAGCTTCGTGTTGCAATCGCCGATCTCTGATGTCCCTGGACCTCCGATATGAGATGCATCAATATACTTGATGCTCTGATGTTGCGATGCTCCGATATGCCTAATGCTCTAATATGAGATCTTCAATATCTCTGGACCTCCGATATGAAATCGTTGATATTCTGGACTTCTGATATGTGATCTCCAGTATTCTTTTCTTCGTGAGGCTTTAATCCTTGAAACTTCAGCAAACCATATCTTTTGATCTAGGAGTCCAGTTTTGGACTTCCACATGTCGTTGGAAAGCTTGTTCAGAGCACATTCTACTAGAGAGGGTCTGATGCAAGCGTTGAGTCCTTTTGCAACTTGGAAGATGACTGCAAGAGTCTCTGCTATTTTGCATTCTTTTGACATCATTTAGCACCATTCGAACAATTTTACAGTAAGTGATAACACAACCATTAACCCTATTTGTATACCTTATGCTTAGCCCCAATTTCGATATAACTCCCCATTCTTCCCATATAATTCTGGACCTTTAATTATGTATAATACATAAGGAATTATATTGATCCATATTATATCATTATATTTTTTTTCATCCATCTTGATGCTTTCATAGTGGAAAAAGTAGAATAAACTCACATGACCATTTTTATCGATGGGACCCAATTTGGAGAAATGAGATCTGAAACCATCTGGGAGAATTTTGAGGCATCAAATGAAATTTTTTGGGGTAAAACTTTATTTTTTTAGCGTGACACTTGTTTTTCCTATTCTACACACAAATACATTTTCAATGGCGCAAGAATCACGTCAATTGGATTTTGTATGCAAAAGTTATGCCACTTAGAAGTTGACCTTCATGTTTTCACCACTATAATTCGAGAGAATGCCACATCAGCCCCCGTTATTCATGGAAAAGGGGATAGCACCATGATCATGATGAATAACTTAGAATTTTTTATATTATAACTCTGGTTAAGGGTTGGGGTAGGCAAACCTAACCAGTAGTAGGTTATCGAGCTATGTTATAACCAAACCACTAGGAGGAAAAGGGGTTCCATTCTTTCTAGTGCATTTATTCCACAACTGAGAAGAGGGTTAGGAGATAGAGAAAACATAGAGTATTTTTGCATTGTAGTAGCCCATAGGCCACATGCCATACTTTTTTGTACCCATAGAAATTTTCTATTCGAAGAAAGAGATCAAAGTGACCTCACCTTCCAACTGGATTTTTCTCCTGAAAGGGTTTTCCAAGTCATGTCTTGAGTCAAATGTGTGTGTGGGCTTTCATTTCATTGTTCTCTATTTTCTGCATAAATTTTAATTCACATGTATGCACAATTAACAGTATTTTATAGATCCAAAAAACTAAAAAATAAAATAAAATTATAATTGTGTATAATTCTAGATTTTAAGTATAATATTATCATATTTGTTGTGACATATTATCTAGTGGAATATCCACAAAAGTTTACGGATTAACCACCCACAAGTTCCATTTTTAAACTGAAGAGATTGTGCAAAGATATATTATTAAATTGGTTTGAATATGTGTCATTATTAACTTATCTGAAGGATTTCCCTTTGACATCACACTAGTAGATAAAGACTACACCTATCATAACCTTTGGAGTATTAATGGGTAGTTTTCCATTACAGAGCATGTCACAACACTAGGTATGTGGCATCTTACTATTTTAAACACAATGACTATACTTGTTTAAAAAAAGGGCCACGTAGTGGAAGGGAGCATATGAGAAATATCACTACCTTATCACCATAAAAGGTCTTGTAACATATTTCCAACTGAAAGGGACAAACCATTTAGGGGATATACCAAAATTTTTTGTGGGGCCAAATTCAAAGGTTATGTCAAAGACAACTCTAGCTAACTTAGTGGCTCCACTAGAAGATAACCTTATTCAAGGAGATAAAAGCACTCGAAAAGCATTTTAAAAAAAGTGAAATTGAAAATCTAAAGTTAAGTTGGAGACTTGATCACCTGCAACTCGATATTATTTCTGCAACAAATAAGAACCTAATTTGGATCTATTGCTAAACCACACACAAACTAAACAAGCACCACACAGGGGAATATACACAATTATTTATTCAAACAAAAAGGAGAAGGTCAAAATTTGGTGTTTATTCACAATCTTCCTCTGGTCAGACTCGATCTATTCACTCTCTCTCAAAACTCCAATCTTTCGTTGTCCTTTTTCTCTCAATTACATAGACTTTTGTACAAATTAACAACATGAACACGTTTTTCTAAAGCATCTAACAGACTCTTAATTTGGCTAAGTCTATCCCTCTATATAGAAACTAGATGACAATTATCTAATTTACTAACAACATAGAAACCTTCTAGGTTATATTTAGGAAAATATTACAATTTAAATAAAATTAAGGAAACTGATTTCCTTTGGTAAATGGGTTTTGGCCTAAAAAGGTCAAAATGGTTTTAAGTAGTAGATGCTCCACATCAATAGGTAATTGAATAGCAACCATCAAGTATCACATTTAATTAAATTTTCCATAAAATTTAATGTTAAATATGTCACTGATCAAATGTAAATATGGTCAAATATCATAATTACATTATTATACCACTTAATAATGTAAACAAACAAGAACTTCAGTGGAAGCCTAGATTTCACATATGATATATAGCTAGATTATTTGAAAAACAATGTTAGAAATGAATTATAGGGTATGGTGACTTTGGGTCAACTTCTATATTCAGAGGCAAGACAGTGAACACAGATTTTCAAAAAAATAAAGATGATTTTTCAAAAATTTCTGAATTTGTAGAGAAGGGCCAATAATGCAACTAATTTTATGTAAAAAATGATGCCTTAACCATGGTCTACCAACAAAATACGTACGTTTACCATTACAGGGAATCCATCTCGATATATTGTTCATAATAAAAATCTATTATGTAAATTTTCCATGTATATAATATGTAAATTATTATATATATAATAAATATATATAAATATATATAATATAATATATATATATATAATATATATATATATATATATATAATATATAGATATATGGGAAATAATCTTGAATACACAAACAGTAAATTCTTTCCTCTTTTTCTGTATAATTTACAGAGTCATAATGTCCAACCCAAACTATTTTATAATTATACTTTCCATTCAAAACTTACAACATAGTATAGACATCTTATGCTCATATTATGGAAATGAAATTGAAGGATTAGGCATTGCGTTTCCAGGACCAGGGGCACTAAACCCTGACCACATAGTTGAATTAGATATTGCGTTTCCAAGAATTTTGTCAGGTTCCAAGATAATCTTCTCCATTTGATTCAGCTACCCTATAGACATTGGAATATTTAACACACTATCAGTAGCGATATGCAACTCCCTCAAATGCAGAGGTACCTACAATTCTTCCTTGGTGTCAAAAGTTTTGTGCATTGCGGGATTCAAAGACGGAATATTGAAAACCAAAGCAACATTTGCAATAAATTAAGGATTATAAATACAACCTTATGTCAATAAATGGCTTGACTAATTACCTGAGATTGATGTTGCCATAGTGTTTTGAACTTGCTTCCCTTTATGAATAAAACTCTTAATTCCTTCATTGGAATGCTTAAAGGTATAGAGTAGCGCACACAGTTAGAGTAGCACAACCATATTGGTTCTGGTGATCTGAGTTTATGGAATTCTGGGTTGGCTCACATCAATGGTATCAAAACCCCATTTGATAGCAGAATCATATCAGGATTTTAGTTACAGTTCAAACTTCAGATTATTTACTTATATTCACCAATTTGCTTATCTTTTTAGGAATCCCTGTGATGAAATCCCTATTATTTAGTTGTGATTTTGAGTGTTGTGCCCACTACAAATCAAAATTTCACAATTTTCTTTCCTTGATTTGTGAGTATTATCAATGAAGTTACCTCTGCTATTGTTGAATTATCACTGTTATTGCATAACTTTGTTGTTGTTGTTGTTGTTATGTTCAACCTGCTAGTAGTCCAGTGTTAGTGCAGTATTTGGGTCAACCTGCTATTATTACAGTGTTAGTATAGTCTTTGGTTCTAGATCAGTATTGGGCACATAATAATCAGGTTCCTAAAAAACTAGGTTCATAACATCAAAACTGTGGTAGTTTATGATTGTCTACTGCATCAAGTCTTGAGGATTTGCTCAGTGCCCACACAACAGATAAGAAATCTTATACCTATAGTCTGCACTGTGCAGAGAACATAGAAATAATAAAGCATATAATAATGGATTGCATTGAGACTACACCATGCAGAAGACTGATACAAAAGACAAGAGATAGGAAAACAATAGACTTACGTGTTCATTGAGACCTTGAAATTCTGATGATAGCTAGAGCAGGAGCTAGGTAAACGAAGGACCCCCATGGACTAATGGTAACCTTGAACCAAAATATGAATGCAACAGTGTTATTACTCCGGATACCATAAGCACAGTAGATATCACCCTTGAAGTGTCATCCTGTTATATTAGTAACTGTCATTGGAATCTTTCTATTGCAAATAGACTGCTAGCTATTTAGAGTATGAAGGAAAAATAAAGTGCAGGAAGTAAGAGAATAATATAAGCTACTTACGTCACTCCCACCCATTGCTGGTAGGATAACTAACGGTATAAGAACAAGTGAACCAGCTATTAACAAGTAATGTTGAATCCCATATAGGAAAATTGGAACTGCAAGTTAATATATCCACCAATATCATAAGAAGCACAAAGGCAACAAATAACCTATTTTTTGTAGAAAGTGAATTTTGTATCACATTTTAGAGCATTTTTTCTGTTTTGTTCAAGGACATTGAAGCTCACCCATGGTAACAAGTAATGTTAAATAAACATGTAAATGGAATCCAAAATATGACATCAAGATTCAAAAGAGATAAAAGTATGAAGACAAGCAACATATATAAGAAAATAATGCAAAAATTGAGTCATCTAGTCAAAAACATCAAGGTGGTGACGAAAAACTTGTAAAAAACTCAAAAACCTTGAGAAAACTTTCATTTTCTTACTTTGAAAAACCCAATACTTATATTGCTGCAAGGGGTGCAATTATCATACCTTAAAAGAATACATGCTAATAAATCATTACATCCAAATAGCCTTGTACCACCTACCAATGCTAGGGTAACTGAAACTCTTTTTCAAGAGAAAAATATAATCTTTACTCCTTATGGTCAATGCATTATTTGACTTAAAGAACTACTATGTTATTTTAATATGCGACCAACAATTACTTTTTAATCAATATTTTGTGAATCTGACAACCAATTTCAAATAGGCATAAGCATTATCAAATTGCATATCGAAACAACAGAAACAGAAAAGATCAACATCTAAGAATGTACAACTGTCTATGTAACAATCCCATGCATCCTCTCATAATATTATCTGGAATGTGGTATTCAATATAGTTGCAATATGAAACAGTGCAACCTGATGCATCCTCTCATAACATCATTTGGAATGTGGTAAACTGTATAGTTACAATCATTCTCCAGTGACGGCCTAGAAAGCATAATCATCTATATAGCAGTTCCATGGAAGTTAAATGCACTTTGTAGCATAGGTGTTCTTCTATATAGCAGGTCAAGGGAGTCTAAAGCAACACCTTGAAATGTATACACTAATTAGAATGCACAATGTATAATGGTAGTTTTCGGACTTTACAGGGTAAGTTCCTCAGACAGAACACCAAAGGACACCGCTCACACACAGATCATAGATCAATACACCAGTATTTTTGACGTGGTTAAAACCTTCAAAGAGGGAAACAGTCCACAGCCTGAGGCAATGCGGCCACTTCAGGAAATTTATTAATAAAAGAATGAAATTTTACATAAGCTTCTCTCATGAACGGTTAACCTACAAATGACCCTCCATGCTCTTTAAATAGAGATCATGGACCAATCGGGTGTTAAGCCATGGATCAAGTGTCGGTAATACCGAGGAGAGAATGAACCGTCGGATCACTACATATCGTGACCGTCGGATTGTAAGTTACAAAATGTACAACGGTAAAGAAACACCTTTACCTAACTCTATACCTAACTCTATACTAGACCAAGTTGAACTTAACTATTCCTATGTGTCGGAATATCCTAACATCCCCCCTTAAGAACAACTTGGGATAGGATTGAAGGATTTACAAATATGACACAATAGGAGAAGGAAGGAGGCAATAGAGCCTATCCCCCCTTAGTGACAACTTCCTGAACTCCAACCATAAATCGAAGTTTAGTGAACTTCGCCTCTGTGAGAGCCTTTGTGAAGATGTCTGCAACTTGATCATCTGTTGAACAATATTGCACTTCAAGAACATGGTCATGAATAAGATTTCTGATGAAGTGCATGTGTATTTCAATGTGTTTGTTGTGCTAATGCTGAACTGGATCTTTGCAAAGTTGAATGGCACTTTTATTATCACACCAAACTGTAGTCGGACGTTGCTGCTGAAAAGCCAACTCTGATAGGATCTGATGAAGCCACAAGGCTTCCTTACTAGCCTCTATGGCACCACGATACTCTGCTTCTGCTGAAGAAAGAGAAATGGCAGCTTGTTTCTTGCAAGCCCATGTAATAGGTCCTGAACCAAGAGTGAACACATAATCGGCAGTAGAATTCCGATCATTAGGGTCACTAGCCCAATCGGAATCAGTGAAACCAACCAATAGAGGAGATGCTTCGGCACTGTAATGAATTCCAAACTAAACTGTCCCTCAAATATAACGAAGTATTCTTTTAACTACTTTCTAATGACTTTCACATGGTTTTTGCATAAACCGAGCAACAAGGCCAACAACAAAGGAAAGGTCAGGACGTGTATGGGTTAGATACAAACGTTTTCCTACAAGTTGATGGTATAAGGTAGAATCAACTTCAGGGGAAGTACAAGTGACTGAAAGTTTGACTCCAAAATGAAAGGGAAATGAGTTGGCTTACAGTCTTCCATGTGAAAATGGCGTAGAAGATCACAGGCATACTTGGATTGGGAAAGGGAAATGCCTTCCTTGGATTGCAAGACTTGAAGTCCGAGAAAATAATGCAAGTGTCCTAAGTCTGTCATTTCAAACTTCTTTTTAAGACTGGAGTTCACATGGTTGATAAGGTTTGGATCACTACCAGTGACGATAAGATCATCAACATAAAGAACAAGAATGATAAGAGACTTGAACACTTTCTTGGTGTAGACAGTATTGTCAGAATGACACCTAGAAAAGCCAGATTCTAAAAGAAAGCTATACATTTTGGCGTACCAAGCCTGAGGAGCTTGCTTGAGACCATAAAGGGATTTCTTAAGCCGACATACAAGACTGGAGTCTGTTTGTATAAATCCAATGGGTTGTTCCATATAGATTTCTTCATGCAAGTCCCCATGCAAGAAGGCAGATTTAACATCCATCTGATGGACTTCTCATTTGATAGAGGCAGCAAGGGAAAGAACAAGGCGAACAGAGTTCATTTTGGCAACAGGGGAAAAGGTTTCAGTATAGTCAATGCCTTCAACTTGTAAAAACCCTTAGCAACAAGACGAGCTTTATGTTTATCAAATTTCCCATCTGGTCCAAACTTGGTTCTGTAAACCCATTTTCATCTAACAAGTTTTCGTCCCTTTGGTAGAGGAACAAGATCCCATGTATTGTTTGCCAGTAATGAACGATATTCTTCATTCATAGCTGCGTCCCAATCTGGATGGCCTGAAACTTTTGCAAAGGTTTTAGGATCATAATTCGCTGAGGCTTGAGCCAGTAAAGAAGAGGCTCTATCGAACTGAGAACGTGTACGATGCTGATCTGTAGGATCATCGGCAAGATCACCTGCTGCATCCCGAGTAGCACGAACCCATTTTGGAAGTGGAGGAGCTGAAGGAGGATCCTGAGAAGGTGGGGGAGGATTGTCATCCTCGCTTTCATCATCTGAAGAAGAAATATGTTCAAAAGTATAAGAGATAGAGATAGGTGGCATATTCGCCGAACTAGGCTCGTAGGCTGATATATTTTCCTCAAACTTTACATTTCTTCTAATGATAACATTTTTGGACTTAAATGGAATAAGTCTATAGCCTTTGACATCTTTAGAATATCCAACAAAAATACATTTTTCACTCTTAGGTTCTAAAGCTTTATGTTTATCATCTGGAATATGGGCCCATGCTTCACTTCCAAAAACATGAAAGTGACTCACATCTGGTTTAATTGAGCTCCATGCTTCTTCTGGAGTGATATTCTTTAAAACCTTAGTAGGAGCGCGATTTATTATGTAATTTGCATAGTTAATTACTTATGCCCAATAATTAAGACTAAGTCCTTCAGATTGAAGCATACAATTAGCCATTTCCTTTAAGGTGCGATTCTTCCTTTCAGCTACACCATTTTGTTGTGGAGTATATGGAACAATATGTTGCATTTGAATTCCATTCACAGTGCAAAAGTTGATGGTTTTTAACATATTCTCCGCCATTATCAGATCTTAGCTTAAGAATTTGATGTCCAAATTGTTTTTCAACAAAGGCCTTAAAAGGCCAAGAATTTGTTAAATACTTCACTCTTGAGTTTTAAGAAGACCCAAGTGCGTTTGGAGAAATCACCAAT
>APFE030561760.1:98679-125707 GCA_000404065.3 Pinus taeda | reverse complement strand
TTGGCAATAGGGGAGAAGGTTTCAGTGTAGTCAATGCCTTCAACCTGTGAAAAGCCCTTAGCAACAAGACGAGCTTTATGTTTATCAACTTTCCCATTTGGTCCATACTTGGTTCTATAAACCCATTTATATCTAACAATTTTGCGTCCCATTGGTAGAGGAACAAGATCCCATGTATCATTTGCCAACAATGAATGATATTCTTCATTCATAGCTGCTTCCCAATGTGGATGGCCTGAAGCTTCTCCAAAAGTGTCAGGATCATGATTTACTGGAGCTTGAGCCAGTAAAGAAGAGGCTCTTTCAAACTGAGAACGTGTACGTCGCTGATCTGTAGGATCACCGGCAAGATCACCTGCTGCATCCCGAGTAGTACGGACCCATCTTGGAAGTTGAGGATCCTGAGAAGGTGGGGGGGGATTGTCATCCTCACTTTCATCATCTGAAGAAGAAATGTTTTCAAAAGTAGAAGAGATAGGAAGAGGTGGCACATCCGCCGGACTAGGCTCGCAGGCCGATTTATTTTCATCAAATTTTACATCTCTTCTAATGATAACATTTTTGGACTTAAATGGAATAAGTCTATAACCTTTTACATCTTCAGAATATCCAACAAAAGTACATTTCTCACTCTTAGGTTCTAAAGCTTTATGCTTTTCATCTGGAATATGGGCCCATGCTTCACTTCCAAAATACGAAAGTGACTTAGATCTGGTTTAATGGAACTCCAAGCTTCTTCTGGAGTGATATTCTTTAGAACCTTAGTAGGAGTGTGATTTATTATATAATTTGCACAATTAATTGCTTCGGCCCAAAAACTAAGACTGAGTCCTTTAGATTGCAGCATACAATTAGCCATTTCCTTTAAGGTGCGATTTTTCCTTTCAGCTACACCATTTTGTTGTGGAGTGTATGGAACAGTATGTTGCATTTGAATTCCATTTTCGGTGCAAAAGTTGATGAATGTGTTTTTAACATATTCTCCACCATTATCAGTTTTTAGCTTAAGAATTTGATGTCCAGATTGTTTTTCAACAAAGGCTTTGAAGGCCAAAAATGTGTTAAATACTTCACTCTTGAGTTTTAAGAAGTATACCCAAGTGCGTCTGGAGAAATCATCAATGAAAGTTAAGAAATACTTGCAGCCAGAGAATGAAACAACAGGAAGTGGACCACATAAATCACTGTGCACAAGCTGTAAAGGGGCTGAGGCGTGCCAAGAGGCACGTTTTTCAAAACTGTCCCGATGATGTTTTCCGAGTACACATCTGGAACAAACACCATCTCTGGAAGATACCATAGGAACCATATTTTCTTTACATAGATTCTGAAGGGAGCGATAGTTTAAGTGACCAAATCGCTCATGCCAAAGTTTGCTCACTTCATCATTATGAGCAACAAATACCGAGGGAAGATTTCATGACCCAAAGTTGTGAAACTTATACAACCTTGTAGAATCATCAGCAATGCCAGTAGCTAAAATCTCTCTAGGATCTCTTAGGTCCTTAATTACAACATCATGAGGTGAAAATTCAACGATTTTACCTTCACTTGAATGAGTTATCTGATTTACAGATAGAAGGTTGCAGGATAAGGTTGGAACACATAATACATCATTAAATTGACCATTGTCTATATGAACAGTTCCAGTCCCTACAACACTAAGAGATCTATCATCACCAACGTATATATTTTTGGTGTTACAATCATTTAAAGAAGAAAACAAGGCTTTGTTTTTGGCCATGTGATAAGAAGCTCCAGAATCAATGAGCCACTCATGAGAATGAGAGGAAGAAGATACATTTAGTGCATAGCCAGACCGAGATGCTTGAGAACCACATGCAGAAAGTGTCATTCTTGAAGATGAATTTGAAGAGTGCTCCAAATGGATGTTATGCTTCTTCATTGCTGCTTCCAAGTCTTCCATCTTCTTAAAGCATTTAGATTCTAAGTGGCCATCTCGATTACAAAAGTGGCAATGTCTATCAGTCTTCTTCCCTTTGTTTTTATTTGTCTTATCATTCTGGTGAAATGATTTTTCATTTTGAGGCTGAAATTGCTTAGGACCCTTGTTTGGTTTAGGACCATTCTTTTTAGGATATGACTTCTTAGGATTCTTTGAGTTTGGTTGCTGCTGGGCGGTTAATGCTTTTTTAGAAGAGTTTCCAAGATTAAGAAGACTAAGGTGTAAGAGTTTTTCTTGTTCTCTTATTAAAGAATCACAAAAAGAATCAAAGGAAGGGGACTTGTAGTCTTGTCCTTGAGAAATGAAGGCTTCTCTTGTAGAATGGAAGGTGGAAAAAAACACAGAATAGGCTCGTCCCAACTTAGTAAGAATGGAATAGATAAGGTTACTATCTTCTTTCTTAACCTTAACACCTTCCAAGAGAAGTCTAAGGGTCTTGAACTTGGACAAAAAATCTTCAATGCAAGAAAAATTATTGGGGTCCAATGTAAGCAACTGATTTTCGAGTTGATGGGCTTTAAGTTCATTTTTAATTCCAAAAACTTTAGTGATCTGTTTCATTGCTTCCTCAGGAGTATCAAGTTCTGCAATATGGAATCTAAGATCTGCAGAAATAGACATCCCTATCAACCCACATGCTTGATCTTGCCTATTTTCCCATTTAGCTGCCTTATCTTCATCTTTTGGTTTGGTTTCTTGGCCTGAGGCTATTCTGTAGAGGCCTTTACTTCTCAGTAAATCCACAATGTAGGACCACCATTGGAAGTAGTTGGTGCTGTCAAGAATAACTTGGCAAGGACTTTCCATTTTAACAGAAACTGAAGCTATATATGCTGACACTAAGTGTTCCAATGGAAAGATCTCAAAAAATTAGGCTGGTTCAAAAACAACGGCTCTGAAAACGACTTATGGATGAAGAAATTATGGCTTTTTGAAGAAAAGTTGATGAAGGCGCCGACGAAGTGCGGGAATCTGCGGAAATGAAAAAAACGCCCCCTTTCCAACAAAAAGGATACTTGAACTCAAGACCTCTACTCTCATAAATTAGCTTTGAACCAAGTGAGCTAAACAAAAAGTTTGAGAGAGAGGGGGGGGGCTTTGTTTTTTTGGTCACTGAAGGTTTGGGTTGCATGCTTGCTTGAGAAAGCTCTTTATCCCTAGAAAACAAAATACAAAAAACCTAGCACGGACATACAAAAAAAAACAAACCTTATGGCTTAAAGTTAGCTTTACTTGGAAACTAAATATTTTCCTCAATGTTTCTGATTTTCCGAGATCACACTAAGGCGCAGCGGAAAAGAGCATACGCATGAGAAAAATCCTTCCTCTCTGTTTCTGATTTGCCCAGATCACATAGAGTCGCAAGGCAAAGAGCATATGCAGAAATGAAAGGTATAGATCCGGTAATAAAAAGGAAGCTAGATAAACCGAAATAATAAAAAGAGAGAAAAATAACTAGAAACTGCAAATAAACACTGTATACCTCCAGATCTTAAAAATGACGTAGCTACGGCTACCAGAAACCTTTTCACGTGAAATGAAAGGGGTTCCTCACTGGAACTGATGCTCCTAACACAACAGAGCAGTCCTCTCAGCCCAAAAGCAGTAAAAAAAAACAGATCTAGGACATGGCAGTCAGATGCAGTTCTACCAGCTTCAGATTTGGATCACCAACGGACACGGCCCTCAAATAGCTCTGATACCATGTAGGAATTTACAGGGTAAGTTCCTCAGACAGAACACCAAAGGACACTGCTCACACACAGATGACAGATCAATACACCAGTATTTTTGACGTGGTTAAAACCCTCAAAGAGGGAAACAGTCCACGGCCTGAGCCAACGCGGCCACTTCAAGCAATTTATTAATAAAAGAATGAAATTTTACATAAGCTTCTCTCATGAATGGTTAACCTACAAATGACCCTCCATGCTCTTTAAATAGAGATCATGGACCAATCGGGTGTTAAGCCACAGGTCAAGTGTCGATAATACTGAGGAGAGAATGAACCGTCGGATCACTGCATATCGTGACCGTCGAATTGTAAGTTACAAAAGTATATAGTAAATAAACACACTTTACCTAACTCTATACTAGACCAAGTTATACTTAACTATTTCCTATGTGTCAGAATATCCTAACAATAGTTCAATGCTATCATTTTTTAAAGTCTTGAATGAGTAAACATTGATCAACTGTTACGACCCTTTAGCCAATGTAAAGGATCATTTGTAGAAGTAAATGGTACGTGGGTTGATTGTGAGATTAGTATATATAGGAGATACTCTCCTGTTTATTAGAATTTGCAGTGCGATGCATCGCCATTATTCTAGTTTCCTGTCAGCAGGTACCAAGTTCAAATCTCCAAGCTAGATGCACTAATCTACACCAACAAGTCTACTATATATGCCATGCATCCCTTGGGTTACCTTACAGGTTTTTCCTTGGAAAAAAAAAAGCCCATTATCATCATTCTGCTTGGAATTCCCGATTCACATTTATTTTTAGCATATTCAGAATAAATATGTTATTTTGGTCTTATAAAGCATTAGAAATGGTAGCAGAGAATTGGTGATTGATTACATCTACTCTGTAGCAGAGTTTCCACCAAAGTTCTTTCACATATGTTTTCTACTTGACCTTCGGGGTTTAATTGAGGTAAATCCAGAGAAATATGACGAAAAAAAAAGGTTTAAATTGGTACAGTGGAGTCTGAGATTTATATGAGCAAGTGTTTAAACCTCCATACAACCGAAGATATACAACAGTAAACAAAGAGAGAACTACTTACCAAGTCCAGGGGTCTCCCTTAGCTAGTATTTCATATGTGACTGCCTGGCCAACATAGCATCATCATCATCTTGCAACTCCGACATGACATCAATCTCTATTTCTCTCTGCACTTTAGGAACCTCATGTCGAGAGGTTGTCGTAGCCTTCACAGGATCCGGATCAGCTCCTTTCTTAACTCTGGGAACCAAAGCAGGGGGGAATGGAACAACTGGGCCATCATTCACAACGCTTTCTAAATTTTTGGTAAAACATCCCCTAGATTGTGACGTCCAACCGCATTTATAGTTACAGACGAGGAATGATATGAGAAATCCGGCTAAAAACAGACAATGGTGTGATTAAACACATTTTTAGTGTTTTCATGTAACGGAGTGAAGCTGCATTTGGAGTTTCTCGCTTAGTGAGGGCAATGGCATCAGTGTAGAGTAGAGGAATTGAGAATGGATCACAAAATTTATAGGGCAAGAACAGGCCTGGACCATGGCCACCGAGAATGGAACCCTTACCCCATGATACAAATCACAACCCTAAAGTGTTGAAGGCTTGGGATAAGAGGACCGGATTTAGAAGTAATCTCTCTAGTGAGACTGTTAGCACCTTTGGAAATTTCAAGATAAGTAATGTGGATGAAGGGACCAACAACACTATGCCCAAGCCACCGCCTCCTCCTCCAGCGCCTTCGGCTCGTCGAGTGGTGGATCTGGAAATAGGAGCTGTGAATGCTAATGGGGGTATTAAGGAAATTGAGAAGGCGAGAGCTGCACCGAGCGTGGCAGAGAATGACGCCATGCATCTTTATACATTGTTTCCCGTCCACCTCGAAGACATGATTATAGGACCTCAGCGCACACAGATGTCCTTGTGAGCATTCTGGTGTCCTCCATGTTCAATGCCATAAACTCCATGAAAATTTAAAACGCATTCCAAACGCATTTTCCTGAAATTCTGGTGTAAAAGACTCCGGCGCGCACAGATGTCAGTGGAAAGCAGAAGCGTGGCACTTGTTCTCTGAAATTGCTGAAAATAAACAAATATTGCACGACATAGATGAACAATTTCCCGCTGAATGTAGATGCCAGGTGTCAATGTTAGAAACAAAAGGACAACAAAAGTCTTTTTCAAAGGAAGGCCTATCGGCCTAATTATTACTTTTCATTACATTAATGCTTTTCAACCACATTTTCAATTATAATTTCTTACCATGGAAAAATATCCTTAATAAAGAAATCAGTTGTTTTTGTAACTTGTTCATGAAATCATCCTTGTATTGAATTCTAAGAAATAATTAGATGTTTATTTATGACCATTTACATCCCCTACCCATCTAATTCATAAAACACAGTTAGCATCAATTCATTTTTGAAATCCCATTAAGTTTATTTCCTATTTTCACAATAGCTTTGAGGTCTTTTAAAATCCTCTTCATACATCCACTTGTATTGAAATTTGAAATTACTATATAATTAATTTATCTGGCTAATAATATAAATATTAATATTTTAGAAAATATGATGATCAAACTACAACCCTGTTTTCACCAAAATAATTTATTTTCAAATTTCACAATTCTTAGCATTTCTCTAGTTTCATAGCAAATTGGGTTGTAATGTGACACATTTTATTTACAACAAAAATATAATGAATGTCACCAGTTACATCATAAAAATATTTAAAATAATCTAATAAATTTACATAACACGAGTGAAACCATATAAATTAAATAATTGGTAAATGGACATCAATCCATAACAAACATCAAAACACTTATTGCATGGTACATATCATATTATTAGAATTTAAAAAATCATAAAAAATAACTAAATTATAACTTTATTTTAAATTATTATTAAGAAATATAAAAAAATTAATATACAAGTTAAACATATATACATTTAAAAATATGGAACAAGATTCTTAACCATGGATATTTACCCCACTTTAAGATGAAGATTTTTAATATGTAAATAGGCTTTGTTATAATATCATGGGCCAATTCCATGGATTATCAATTTCACAGTTCAAACCACCATTCATATGAAATTTCTTTAATTAATCAATTTACTTAGAAGGGGAAAATTGGCATAATTACTTTTGAGATAAATCTCAACCTTTGATTTCTATATACAATAAAAAATATTCTAGAATATTCTATGGAGGTTAAATCTCTTTCATTTTCTTAATAATTATTGATAATTAAATAAAGTATATGAAATTAATTTAATGGAAGTTGGGCGTTCTGCATGCTCTTGGTGGCTGGGGTTTCCCTAGCCTTCGACGATTCCTACAATTGCAAGTGCAACCAAATGATTGTTGAATTGAATCGTCACGTCATTGTGTTCCTTACAGAATGAAGTCGTTGTTGTCGTTGATCCAGACAATACTTGTTCTTTGCTGGTGCGTTCACAATCAACTTGCATGTGGTCTTGAGGTCATAGGTCCTTTTCTCAAGGGCTAATGAATTGATTTTTTACCTTGCTGGGGTGGCCCTCTCCTTGTGTATGCACAATAAATGTGTCAAATAAATTTGTGAAGAAGGAAAAATCCACTCCTTCTTTAGATATAGGTTTTCCTCCCCAACAAATTGAAATTTAGTTCTTTTGAAGGAAAAATGGTTATTGGGAAAGTTTACTGGCCTATGGCCAAGCTATGAAGCCATTGAAGATTGGATCTCTAACAATTAAAAAAATCATGAACCTTTAAGTATTCTTTATTTTGGAAATGGGTATTATGCATTTCTTTTTAAGAACGAATATGACAGGGACTATATCTACAAGTCACATCCTTATTTCATGGATAACAAAGGCATGTTCCTCACCCATTGGACTTTTGAATTTAATCCCCTAATGGAAATTCCATCTATACATGTGTGGATTAGATTTCCATTCACCCATCTTCTTTGCTAGGGTGAGGGTATTTTTAAGGCAATAAGAGATAAATTGGGCCATTTTATTACAAGTGATACAAACATTGGGGGCAATCTTTCATGTACTAGAATTTTGATTGAAATGGACCTCTTAAAAGGCCTCCCAGAGGCGATTTAGTTAAACTCGAATGGTTGGTCTCATATCTAAGCTCTAGATTATGAATATATTCCTTTTAAGTGTAATATGTGCCATGAGTATGAACACTTTGTGAAAATTTGTCCAAAAGTTCCAGTTTATCGAAGCTCTCCAAATTGGGTGCCTCCTGAAGAGTAAGATCAAGATAAGAAAGGATTCATTCTAGTAAAAAAAAAAAGCACAAGAAACATGGAAATAAGAAGAAATAGCGATATAAGATAGAATCTCAGCGCTAGCCCCTTTTTAAAAATAATTTTGGAGTCCTGAATTTTCCTGAGATAGAACATGAAAATTATGAGGCCCAAATGGATCAACGAGTGCCCAAAGAAGACTCTTGTTCCAAATGTCCCTCCTGATTAGAAAGATGAAGAAGGCTCAGATCCAAGATTCTCCAAAGAAAAATTATGCGGTGGAAAAATATTCTTGAAAGGATCCTTTCCCACTGATAGATAAATAAGTCAACATAGTGGATGAGAAAAAGGTCTCCTCTTCTTCTCCTTTTTATTCAGGTGTGCTTAAAAAGCAGCATTCTTCCCCACCGGTAACAAGAAGCAAAAAGAATCATAGAAGAAAGACCTATGGTCCTAAGAATTGTCTTGCCTCTCGTGGGTCAAGTTGTGGGCCGTCTTCTTGAATTTTATAGAAGGTTTTGTTTCTAGATTTCCTTGTGTAAGAAATTCATTAAAACCTTCTCCACATCCCATGAAGCAGTCGAAAGAAAAATCAGAAGATTTAGTCTTAGAGCTTTTACCTCCCCACCATATTGGGAGGAGGTTGGTTTTTCAGTTTTTTTTGCAGAAGTATCATTAGATGAAGCTATTCGAAGAGGCTCACATGAAGAAGACCATATTATAAAACTTCTTGTTTATTTGTTGTGATGAACACAAATTTTCTATAAACTCTTCTCATTTCTGTTAAAAAAAATATTGATAATTAAATTAAAATTTTGAAAGCTCTATTTCAAAATAGACATGCCTATTAGCATAATAATAATTTTTATCTATTATCATGCCATTAAAAAAATCTTTGAAAGAAAACTTTAAAAAATACTATACAGTTTCTTAACAAGGGCTACATAGTAGCTAGTACTGGCTGCTTAGTTTAAATATAGCTCAATTGAACTAAAAAACAATAAACACAAAAATAAAACAACTAATGAAATATTGCATTGTTAAATGCCATCACAAAAATTAAGAAATATGATTAACTAATGTTGTTTATATTAACATATATACACTTTAATATATATGTTTATTATAAACGTGTGTATTTTATTTTTTATTAATATATATATTTTTGTAATTAAATTCAATTAAAATATATTTTTAATATAATAATAAGTCACCTTAAATTGAAAATATGGAGAAAAAAATATAAGTCATGAAAATGGAAATAATAGACAAAGAAAAAGATAATAAAAATAAGAAAGTTAAATCAAAAGAAATAAAATGTCCACAGGGTCTTGGATAGATGGTGATCAGGTGCTTTGTTAAGACACTCCTTGATGTGAAGTCACTGGTTCAATTCGTCGCTTTGATCGGGATGATATATTGGACATGATGAAAATGTAGTCCTGCCAAGCTTACAAAAAAATAAATCCTTAAAAAAAAGTCCACGAGGCCTTGGATAAATAGTGATCGGGTGCTCCGTTAAGACACTCTTTGATGTGAAGTCACTGGGTCAATTCCCCGCCTGGATCGAGGTGATATATTGGACATGATGAAGATGTAGTCCTCACAAACTTACAAAAAAATAAAAAAGGAAGTAAAATAAAAATGAAAAATTAGTAAATAAGAGAAATGAAAGTTATTAAACAACCTATAATAAGAAGTCAACCAATCACCTTACAAATAAATAAATTTAAATAATAATAAAAATTAACAAAAATTAAATTCCTAATATTAAATTATATATAAAACAACATAAATTTTTGATAAAAACGTGAAAAACAAAACTAAATATATAATAACATACCTACAACCAATATAATAAAATACCTTCCCATACATATATACACCTTAACCATAATAAATACTCAACCTCACTATACATGATAACATCCCAAAAAAAAACATTTTTAATGATTTTGATTTTCCAGCACTACTCCCAAAATACATCACATCCTCCCATTTAATACCTAATAAACATTCTTGTTTCTTAACATGGGTTAAAGGGTTGAGATTAGGTGATGGATTTTATTACGGTTTCATGAATTTGACCAATTGTATGCTTCCAAAAATAAACATTGTATTGCCATAAGAAGTGGCAAAGGAATAGAGATTGCATTCAATTCCTCTCTAATTAGTTCAAACATTTCAAAAGCTTAACATCCACTTTTGTGTGCTCCTACATTCCCGTAATTTGCTTTTTTTAAGGAAACTCACTTCAATCCAGACATTTTTCCGAAAGTAAGGGTTTTTAAAGGTTTTTAAATTTAAGTTGGTTTGTAATTTTGTTTATGGATAATTTTTTTATTTTATCATGATAAAGTGTATTTTTTAAATTATTATTGGAGTTGTTTTTAGTGTGAATTTTTAAATTTTTTTGACAAAAAAATTTGAGGTGAAATATTGATTTGCTTTATTTAAACTGGTTTTTTGACTATATATATGGATTCAACACCCTGAAAAACCCTTAGGGCACTTCAATTGTGCAGAGGTTACCCATCAAGCTTGTGATTTCAATAAATTCCTACCGAATTTTAGAGAAATTAGACCAAAGAAACCCACCAGAAAAGCTTCCAAAAAGTCTCACTAAAGACAACTCATTTATCTTTAAGCCAGATACCCAATTGATATATGACATCTTTTTATTTATGAGACAAGGGACTCATCAGATACTACATTGATGTATGATACTTCTTTATTTATGAGACAAGGGACTCATCTTCATGTAGTGATTTGTCTATTAAGTTTACAAAAGCATACATACTCTACTTTCTCTAGTTTTTAACCTATGGCTTCTTAAGAGATTAGACACACACTCTTAACCATTAGGCACACTCAACCTATGTACTATTGCAACTAGTAATATAATATATATCAAACATACTATTACAATATTTTCCTATTACACCATGCCCTTCCTATCACATTGTGTAATATTAAAGTGAAGAATGGGGAAAATAGTTATCATAATTCCATTATGAAATCTTTTATACCCATTTTTTTACCCCATCTAGTATATATAAATATGGTCTTTTATCTTTAAATCATTAATCTAGATTTTTTCAAATATCCACTAATGTATAATGCTAAGAAGCTAAAACAAAAAAGGACTATCTTAACTCCATATGAAACTAGAATCTTTAAGTAGTACTAGGATCACACTTTATTTAGATATATGCCTTGTGGATTCATCACATCAATGTGTTAATTTCTGACGCATTTCGAACCAATTAATGTGGCTCATAATAAGGTTGAACCACACTTTATTCTATCTTTTCTGCAGTGTCTATAAATTCTCATTGGTTGTCTAAGTGTGTCCATAAATAGTAAGGACATATAATAATTTTATAAATAAATTAAGTCTTCTAAAATTATTGCATGATTGTTTAAATGTACCTAGTGATTTCACCTTCACTTACCACACGTGACAAGCTCCTCTGAGTAAATTTTCCCCAGTTAAATCTTAATCTCCACAACACTATGCCATCTATTAATGTCAATACAAGGTGTTTTCTTCTTTATCATACTAACTTATTGTAATAAACTCCAAAATAGTTGGTGACAGTGAGAACCCACTACCACTATTATAATATGTTGATGATAATGTACTATAATGCTCTAATTTTACACAATGAAACTAGAATGATTCTTGAGAGATATCCCAGTTGATTTATGTATTTGAATTGGCTAGATCATCCATGTACATACATATATAATTAAAATATTCCTTAAATCCATCTACATTAATCAAAATTATGAATCATAGGCTTCATACTTTGGAAGTGCTGACCACATGACATGAACATCTTCGTATAAACAAGATTTGATGCCATTATAAAGAATCTCAAGACCTATTGAACCACATTAACACCAAACATATTAGTTAGAACTTGTAATCCAGGGACATATGATTCACACAGTGATACTGAGAAAAAGTTCTTTGTATATTTATACCTATAATGTACTTGCATTGACTTTGCGACCTTATAAAAATGTAGGAGTTAATGTATTGGTGTATATAAACATCTCTCTGTATTTTCCCTATTTAGTCACATGTTTCTCTTAAGTTGGAACCATCAATATGCATTGGTTTCATCACCATGCATTGGATTCCTCACCATAAGTTAAGAGATAGTTGTAATCCACTCACACTTAGTTGTACTTCAGTGAGACTAGTGGAGTGGACTCATGCATGTGTGTGTTTTACTTCTCTTCACTATAAGTGGAGTCATGCATGAGCCATGAAATAGTTAATTGATGATTGCATGTTTATTCTTTAGTTAAAACTTAAGGACTAGGTGTTAGTTGACTTCGGTACAGTTCCACTTATGCATATTGATTTTCTAGTTATCTATGGGATTCTACTAGTTCTATTGACAAGTTAACTAGTTAACTAAGCTTATACTTGAGAGATATTATCCATGCACTATGACACCCAACCAAGGTGCATGTCCTCATGGAGGTTGCATAGCATTATATTATACTTCATTTTTTATATATAGATATAGAGATATAGAGAGAGATTGTATTCTAATCTATTTTGCAATCTTTAGTTATTAGCTTGAAATTGTTACTTTTCTTTCCACCTAGATTGTCTACACACGTGACACAAAATTTCACATGCTATCAAACCACGGTTGGTGGTGAAAAAAATTACAACCATATTTGTAGGTATTGAAGATTTGATATTAAAAAAATGTGCCAGTCTCTATAGTTTTAACAATAGGTGATTCTCATGCCATTCAACTAGCATGAATGGAAGCCAAGAATCCTTCTTCTTCTTAAAAGTAAGGAACTCTTTGAAATCACTATAGGAAATGAAGCCGAGTCAAATGTAGCTATTGAGAAGAAAAAATAATTCAATAGAAGGGATGAAGTATATGGGCTTCTCTACTTTCTAGATCTAATCTTTCACACATAGTCCACCACCACCCCCAATGAAGTTTGGACAACCCTTGAGGGTCTCTTCATCTCTTCGGAAAGTAATACATGATGCATGGACATGATTTGGAGAATGAGCTCATATCTTTGATATCAAGCAACTTTTAAACCATATTAGACATCTTCACGAAGTTCAAGTCGTTATTTTGAGAGCTAAAGGCATGTAGTATTGGAAGGAAAGAGGAACAACTTATTCTCTCTATTCTCTCTAAGCTTGAACCAAAGTAATCTATTTTTGTTTCTTCAATCCATGCTTCAAGATTAATGATGGGCCAAACTTTGAAGATTCCATCAATGGAATCTTTCATTGAGTCTCTCATGCAAGAAGAGGACAAACTTATCAAAATGGGAACCCTCAAAAGTTCCAATGTGCATGCACTAGCTATTCAAGAAACAAGAGAAATTAGAAGTGGAAAGAAAAGAAGGAGCATGAAAATAGAAAATTACCAAATTATAGATCCAATGACAAGTCATCCAACTCAAAAAATGGGGGATCAAAGAAGGAAAATAAAAAGTGCACTTACTGCAATAGAGGATTTCCCTGAATCTACACGCATGAAGAAGTAGATTGACATCATGGCATAGACACTCCAACAAAACCATCTTGGAGATTGCATTCTTAATCGTGCCAAAAAGTAGGAGAAAGCATCTTATGACAGAGGTAAATCTTATGCACTTGTAGTAATTATGTCTTCTTTGAATTCTTGGACTATTGATAGTGGGGCATCACACCATATGACTGAATCACTTGGTTCCTTTTCGACCATGGAAACATGTTCTAGTCCTCTCATATTGATGGGATATAATACCCTTATCTAAGTACATGGTAAATATAGAAACATTAGGGGAGTTTTGAGGTCTAAAATGGGCCTCCTAAGGAAATTATAAAATAAGAGTGGAAATAATAAAATAATATTAGATTACATCATCAAATTTTAGAGGGAAAAAGGAAAAAAGCTATTTTTCCAACTCGTATTTTCAACTTATCTCCCTATGGGTTTACTCAAATTTTGAGAGAAAACACTTGTTGGATGCATAATTTGATTCCTCATCCAAGTAGTACCATGTTGCATACTTTTGATGGACCATGCTACGCGAAAAATGAGAAATGCATAAAACAAAAACATGATTGGAACCACGTTTTTTCATGTATTTCTCATTTTTTGTGTAGCAGGGTCCATCAAAAGTATGAAACATGGGTACTCTTTGGATGAGGAAGTAAAACCTTAAGGAGATAAGTTGAAAAAGTAGTTTTATTATTTTATTATTTTTTAATATTTTACTTTCTTACTCCAAAAATGGTGAACCATCCCCCATGGTTGACATCATCATCTTGAATCCTATTGGTCCTTATAAAGTTTATTTTGGTTGTACATTTTTATTAGGAGGCCCATTTTAGACCTAAAAATTCCCCTAGCTATGGATTCCTTTATAAAATATCACATGTTATATAGTTATCCATAAAACTATTATCAATCTACTAAATAACGCATTCTGGTAGAGGAAAGTGGGTGGAATTTACACCTGAGACTATTACTATCTTTGATATGTCAAACAAACCTACAGTTGTTGTAGGTAAATAAAATAATTTTGAAAATTTGTATTCTTTTTCAAAGTTTTCTTATGAATCTTCTCTAGTTATGTTACTAATGCATGCAAACAAAGAGAGTGCATTGTAACATGAAATATTTGGGCATTTGAATTACAGGCACCTCCAACATCTCAGTAGAGAAGGAATAGTTACAGGGCTTCCTAACATTCAATTTTCCAAAGGAGTTTTTTGTGGTTGCATAATGGGAAAACATCCAGAGGAAAATATCAAGAAAGGAAAGGCAACAAGGGCATCATCAATCCTAGAGCTTGTCCACAACGATAGCATGAGACCTTTTCCCCAACAATCTATAGGTAAGGTGAGGTATCTTGTTACATTTATATATGACTAGTCACCCTATACTTGGGTCTATTTTATTAAATCCAAGTCATAGGTATTTGCATGTTTCTTGGACTTTAAAGTAAATGCAAAAAGCAAGAAGGAAAAGGCCTCAAAATATAATGAACGAATAATGGGGGGAAATATGTGAACAAATACATGGAAAGGCTTTTTTAGATGCAGGTATTTAGTTACATCACACAATTCCATACACTCTACAACAAAACAACATGGCATAAAGGAAGAACATGACACTAAAATAAATGGCCAACTACATGTTATCTTCAAAATTCTGCGTTGAAGCAATCAATTGTGCTTCTTACATCCAGAATAGTGTAACACATAAATTTGAGAAGGGGGATACTCCTTATGAGGCTTGATGTGGTAATAAAATATAAGTCACCCACTTATGTATCTTCGGATCATGAGCATGGGATCTATTAGTGTCTATGAGTTACTAATGATCAAATTTACTCTTTCCATGTGGTTCACAGGGTCCTTAGGTTAAATTGTTATATTTTCAAATAGAATTTGATACCTCTTAGTTGTCAAATGGTCATTGGTTACTATCTAGGTCATTGCTACTCCCTCCACTTGCTCAAGGTCATAATCACCCATCATGGTCATGTCATCATCCCCTGTCCTAGGTCATCAAAAGAGTTAATGTGTCATCATATAGGTCATGGTCTAGGATTCACCTTTGATTGTCATCATTATATTAGTCATCAATATCTATTTAGGGAGTCATGTCATCCATTTGGTCATCATCATGGGAGTTAGAAATTAGGGAACAAAATGAATCAACGTAACATTTCCTTTTGAAGAAATAATGCTATAGTCAAATTACATCACTAGTAATTTTATTAAAGGTACATATGAAGTCATTCAACCACCAAGGCAAAAAATCGAGTTTCAAGCTAATAAAGGGCACCAAAGCATTAAAAAAATTCATTTCATCCTCCAAGAATTCTCTCTACCATCGTGCCTCATCACATCCATCATACCTTCGAAATTCCATCACCCGTTGTTTTTTCCATCAGCTTGTTGCGTTTTTGTTGCGCATTTGCTGCGCTTCTGAAGATTAGTTGTGTTTTTAGGTTTGGAGGTCAAATAAAGAAAAAAATGGCTCATTTCTCATTCATAAAGCTTCAAACACTCTTTAAAAAGTAATTAAACCTTTCATAAACCATCTGATGCAATATTTTCCCTCTAAAAGCAATTAAATCCCCTCTCCTAGGGTTTCTGCGGCATTTTTGCTGCGTTTTCAAGTTTTAATGATATTTTCTTCATTCCAAGGATAAGTTCCCTAGTTTTCTGCCCAAATACACTTGTATACACTTATTAAACTCCCCCCAACCATTTTCTATACCTATTTCCCTCATCCCATAATTTCCCCCCCAAAACCCAAGCCCTCGTTGCGCTTTTGCTACATTTCAGTATTTTCACTATGTGTTTCATTTTTTCCCCTTCTTCCCTCACACATTCTAAGAAATTTCACTGCGAAAGTATCCCTAACATCTACCCCTACCCCTAATATTTTCCCTAAATCCTATATCCTCCATTTCCCTCCCTAAATTAGATGTTTTGTTTCCCCTATTTTATAGCCCTAGACCCCTACCCTTTCTCCTATCAAACTAGGATTTTCAGTCAAGAAAATCCAACAATTCCAGTGAAAATAAGAAATAGAACAAGGGGGGATAGATCTCAAGACATGATCCAACTCATGTGCAAGAGATCAATGCTTTAGAGTTCATCAAGAGGTCATTTAAACAAGTAGGTTGCCTAGGGTTTTGTGAGAAAGTACAAGAGGTGGGCTACCATTGTGTGATGACTAGTCTATTTGCCACCAATTTCAAGAGGGACAAGACCAAAATAGCAGGAATGGACTTCCTAGTCTCAACATAGGCTATAGCTTCAACCACTAGTATCCCCAATCAAGGAGAAATTTGGTTTAAGGGGATGGATTTGGACATTGAAAACTGCAAAGTGTTCCTGAAACCACAATATAAGGAAACCCCATCTCATATCTTTCCTAGCAGGAAATTATTCAATAAATATATCCTTTGATGAATATGATTATGAAATATTTCACTTGTGAAGGCAGGTTCAAAAGGTTATATTAGTATCACATAAGGTTGTTGGTGCATTTCACATCCATCAAACCACTAAACCTACCCAATTACTTGTTTAGAAGCCTGGTTAAGATGACTGAAAAAGTGCAGACTAAAGGGAAAGATCATCAAGAAAGCTTATTCCATCATGCTTTGATCAAATTCATAGTTGTCCACCAGCTCACACAGGTCAATATGTCATGGGAAGCATTCTTGGAGGCAACTGCTCTCTTGCCTATCTCTCATCAGTCCAAAAGCCTCAATACTCCTACATCGTCTAGGCCACAAAGACCTGAGCCATCTAACATACCATCAATGACAAAAATACAACCTAGGGCAGAGGTTTCATAAGAATACAAGAAAGGTAAGAGGCTATCTTTTTCCCCTGAGATAAAAAGAGACATGCCTACTCCTAAACCTATGACTAGGGCTCAAGAAAAAAGAGTGCTTAAGGAGGTTATTATTGAAGAAGTTCAAGCTGAAGCCATTAGAGATAAATCACCTAGGGATAGAGGTGATTCACCGTTGCAACATCATGAAGAGGTGCCTCCTGAGGTAGATACGACTGATCATGGAGATAAGGAAACATAAGACATCATTAAAGAGAAGCAGGAACAAATCAAAGAGTTACAAGATGATCTTTCTAAAGGCAATTTCATGATGGCTTTCTTGAAACAAGAGAATAGGCAACTGAAGCTAAGCCTAATGAAGCAAGGTAAATCACATGAAGATTCTTCCTCATCTAGAAGAGCAGATATTTTGGCAGCCAAGGACAAGGGAAAAGAATTCATTGGTGTAGAGAAAATGGAAGACATAAACCTTCAAAGACAGCCAAGGAGACCTACAACAAGAGAAATGCCAAGGAAAGAACAACATGACAAAGAGTCATCTCCTCCTCAAGCACACGAAGACCCCAATGACCCCATAGCTGCCGATTTTGAAGAGAACATGGATTATTGGCTTGAACATGTGAATGAGCATTTAGAGAATATTTTGAAGAAGGCAAACAAAGATGTCACCGTGCAGAGGAATATGGCTAGACATTATTATGCAAGGAACACGGTTTATATGGTTAAGCTTAAGAACTTGAAGGGAAAACTCAAGAAAACCCTTAAGAAACTCAAGAAGAGGGAAAAACTTGACCTTCTATTTGATGAATCCTTAGTGGCCTAAATTCAGCTCATAAAATAAGAAAAAGCAACAAATTTTTGAAATTTTGAAGATTTTTTTCACACAATTAAAGGGTACTCTACAGAAACGCAGTGTGTGCTCGGTGCACTTTTTCCTAGAGGCTCCAAATGAAGATTTGAAAGCATATGAAGGTGTATTTTGATTATTACATTCCATAAATGTACTTGGAGTCAATTGTCAGCTCATGAAATTTCATAAAAAGGCCAAAAACCACATATTTTTCACCCTTCTCCCACTGTTTTGGGCGACTTGCTACGCTTCTGGAGTAGTTGTATTATAAAAAGTTTTGAGGTGTCTTAAAGATGTATTTTTTGTGACTTGAAGCTTCAAAGGTGTAGTAGACATCATAATCTACTTGTAACAAGCTTCAACAAAGTTTAAATACCCCTCAAAGTCATCAAAACATCTTGCCAAAGTTCATTGCGCTTCTGCTGTGAGTTCGATGCACTTTTATGGGGGAGACCTATTTCTGCGTTTCGATGATCAAGATTTGACCTTGGTAGATGTACTTTTTCTATCATTGATTTTACATGATATAATTAATCATTCTAGTGATGGTTAGAGTTGATTTTCTTGTATTTAAAGATTTCAAAGTGAAATCAAATTAGTTAGTGTAAAAAGGGAATTGGTTTCTAACCTCCCTAGTTTTTGGAAATGATTAGAGAAGATTGTGTAATTAGTTCCTAGGAAGGATGATTCGACCCCTCAAAGGGGGAATGTTGTTTTTCATCTATATGTAGTCATAATGAACTCATAGAGAGGGTTGGATTTTGGAAGCTCATACTTTTGAACTAGTGTACTTGATATTGGCAGAAATAATATACAGTTGCAACTATTTTTATGGGATTCTTGTGTTGTGATCAGTGACTCTATTTTTCCTATGTTTTCTTATATATTTGATTATTAATAGCCATCTACTTTCTTCTTATGCTTTATCTCATGAGTTCTAAACAAAATTCATCATTTTAATGCTTTGTTTTGTTTGGGATTAACATTCATTGTTTTCCTTCTAGATAAGTGAATTCATGCTTTTGCTCACTTAAAATCCTACTATATTCTCCTCACCCCACTACAATGAAAAACCAATTTGTGCCACTGATTTCACCTACCTTGCCCCATCTTATGACTGCAACTGACCTTTAGGATTACTTAACCTAGTTCTAAGATCTAGTGCTCTTTATCCAGCGAACCCTAATCAAACCCTATTGATTTGATACCTATCCTAAAATCCATATATTCTCCAGTCATTTCCTTTGGTTGTGAGATTGTTTTAGATAGATCCCTCTTTGATTTGGTAGGGCTAGCTACCAAGTTGAAAGTTGGTTTGAGGTTACCACCTTGGCTTCCTTTCTCAGCCTTCGGAAAACTAAGGAGAGCTAACATTTTGGTGTCGTTGTCGGGGATGAGTTTCAAATATTCCTTGGGATTTTTCTTACAAGTTTGTTGAGCTATAGGCCTGTGGGTGATAGTTCCTAGCTTTCAAAGAAGGTTGATTCAGATTTTCAGAGCCAAAGTGTAGATCCAAAAGAACACTAGCTCCCAAAAGGGACATGAGGTCCAATCCTAATCCAAATCCTCCATCACCAGTTGATGACCCTAAAAGGATATTGAGGAAGCAAATATTTTAGGCTGAAGAAGTTGAAACATGTACACCTCTACTGGTAAGATCCGCATATTTTCCTGCAAAATTGGTTGCTCTTCAAGATTTATCTTTTGATATAAATTTTGATTTGTCTTAATTCAAATGCAAGTCAGAGTCTTTCCTCTCATAAACAATTTTTGATCCCTCTAAGTTTGAATCATACTTTCCATCTCCTGAGTCTCCATCTACTGAGTTTGATAAGAAGCTTTGGTCACAATTCTATAAACATCATAATTTGGTTAATCAACTCCAATTAACCTCTGAAAAGGCTTATATCCAGTACCAACAAGATATTTTATATGATGTTATATCTACTGTTACACCTCCTCATACATCTATTCCATCATCCTGCACTGTCAATCCATTTCTTCCTCCAAAATCATTTCCTCCATCAACATCTCTTGTTGTGACTACTATACTACCTTTTGTAACAGTTATGGCAAGATTTTCTCCTCTAGTTTTACCTACACAACTCACTGCTTTACCTCAAGGTTACGATCAAATATTGCCTTTGTTTGATGTGACAACAAAAGTCATAACCAGGAAACATATAGATAAAGTGGTTTATTTTATTGAGCTTGAGGAGATTGACAATGAAGATGCAAAAATGCGCATTATAGCACAAATTTTTTTAGGGCAAATCAAGAAATGGTTCCGTTCCTTAAAAATATATTATATAACCACTTCCCAATAGTTAATGGACCTATTCCTAGCAGGGTGGGAAGAGAAAAGTAATCCTTTCTAAATTCTGGCCAAGTACAATATCTTGAAAAGAAACATTAATGAATCTGTGCAAGATTTCGCGCCAGATTTAATCTGATATATAACTCTATCCAAGAAAATATTAAGCCTCCTCCTAGCTTGGCACTTCTTAATTATTCACATGCTTTTGATCCAGATATGGTCTACCAGTTAAGGGAGAGAATTCCTTCTACTCTTGAAGAAATGCAAAGAAACACAGTGAGTGTTGAGGAAAACTTGCATATTAAGAAGTCAAAGATGAAATCAGAAAAGAAGGTCACCATAAAGGAGGAGCCATCCACTTCATCTAAGGGTAAACTTGATACTTTGATTAAGACAATGGAGAAGACAAAGGAAAAGATTACTATCACAGAGAGACAAGCAGAGTCTCCAATCAGAAATCCCAACTACAAAGGTCAACAATAGCAACCCCAATTCAGGATTACGCAAAGGGAGTAGAGGGGTCAAGATCAAAAAGGTCAGCAGCAGATCCATACTCCTTTTCAGAAAAATTATACACAAGTCCTTGATGAGGAAGAATAAATCTCAGAATATCAAATTCACTTTTTTGAGGAAGATCAACAACCCATTTTCTTGACTAAGGAGGATGTATTTTCTAAAGAACCTTATGTTCCTGATGATCAGCAATATGTTCTTTCCAATGATGATACGTTGGTTGTATAGACAGAGGATTATCAAAGAGGTTAGCAAAATTCCCTTAGAAAAGTGCAAAGGCAATATAGTTTGAGAAATAGAAATGTGCTCATAACTTCAAATCTGAAAAGGTAAAATTCTCAAATGGATACTCAGAATAAAGAGATGACCTCTACAAATTAGAATAAGGAAAAATAAGTTGTTGCTTCTAATCAAAGAAAAAGTAATTAAGCTTCTACTAGCACTTAGAAGAAAGACACAGAAACTCAAGCTGGAGGACAAAGAAAGGAGATCCCCATCAGAGAACTACTTGCGAAGAAGGGCATGCCATCTAAAGAGGTAGAAATGCATTCTACTTTATTTAGTCTTGAGAATGAAATTTCAAAACTTAAAGTCTCAATTTCATTGACCGAATTAATTAAGAATGACCAATACAAGTTCCTTGTAGCCAAAATGCTTAAGGTTGACTAAATGTCTAATATGGTGAATGTTACTGATGACCACCCTGAGCTTTTGTTTGGACCTATTGTAGATAGTAACTTAGAAGACAACAAAGTTCTGCCTTTTTTACCTCAGTCTCAAAATTCATGACTTCATCCTCCATAATGCTATGCTAGACTCTGGGGCCTCCCATAATCTCATGCCCAAAGCCATCATGGATAAATTAGGATTGGATATTACTAGACCATACAATGACCTTTACTCTTTCGACTCAGGAAGGGTTAAGTGTCTTGCTATTATCAAAGATTTAGTGGTATCCTTAGATAGAATTCCAACAAAGAATTTTCTCATGGATGTTGTTGTAGCTAAAATTTTCTTGAGATATGGAATGCTTCTCTCCCGATCTTGGGGGGCCAAACTTAGAGGAGAAGTTGTTGGAAATAATACTGAGAGGGGGAGTGAATCAGTATTATCAAGTCAAATAATTTTTCATTTTCAAATTTAGATATACGCTACTTCAGATATGGAAACCAGTGTATACACGCAACTATGTCTACAACAACTAGCGTATATTCAATAAACTTAAGATTTAATTAATCTATTTGATCTTTAATCAGTGCATCAGAACTTCATTAACCATAAGGATAGTAAACAGGTGTAGTAAACATAACAGATCATCACACATATGAACACAAGATATAAGGTGGAAACCCAACGTGGGTGAAAACCACCTGCTGCAATGCTTCTCTATCTTCTTGTTAATAAGAAACTTCTTTTTACAATATTTCTGTAGTGGTGCAGTCTTATACCAGTACGCAGGCTTCTACCTGCAGAAGGCTACAACCTTCTCTCATTCTCCAGCTTCTCCTGGAAGGGAGCTACAACCCCCTCAGCTCTTATACTAGCTGATGTACTAGTACGTAGGTGCTGACCTACAAAAGGCTACAACCTTCTCTTTTCTTCCAGGGACCATGCTTCATAAATTTTCAAATTGGATCCATAAGTAACATCAATCAAACATCAAATATATCTGCATCAACCAATCCCCTTTACACCAACCAAAACTGAATCAATCAATCACTTCTCTGAATGTTGTAACCAGAATACAGTAACAGTAACCAGACACCAATCCTGAACCCAAAATATTGTAGCAATAAATAGAAGTAGCTAAAACATATTTTATGAGACATATGCTACTTCAAGATGAAGATCCTGCATGCATATGCTTCTGTATTAAGGCAAATTATCATATACGTTGTTTTGAATTACTGAACCAGTGTGTATACGCGCCTTTGTTGTGCCGAACCTACGTATAGATCTATAAAAGATACTTTATCCTTTTCAATTATTCAGACATCAGTTATACCCAGATTATTAGATTTATAGATCAAGTCATGCGCCAAATAAAAAATATCATAATCACATAAAGATACTACAATTCAAGCCTTAAGATCTTAACCCATCAATAGAACGTATCCTTCTTCTAGCACTCAGGTTCCTCCTTGGTTCAGATCCAGCTATGCACCATAACCCAATGACCAGTATTATAGATCTTGCTCTTCATAAGATATTCAATCCTTGAGTGAATGCCTTTGCCTAATGATTTCCTTCCCCTTTTATAGTCTTAGGTCTTACTCAATACCATGGTCCAAAAACCACTTAGAACCAATACCTGGGCCCAAATACCTGCGTTCAACACTTCGGACAAGATACCATGGTCCAAAACTGTAGGTCCAAATACCAAGGACCAAATACCATGGACTAAAAATAAGTTTTCCCACATGTACGCACTTTTTCGTGCATGAAAGTGCGTGCATACACATATGCAACTTTTGATCGGCGATCCCATGTGTATACGTGACTTGGTTAAGTGGAAACTGCATATATCTCTTTTTCTTTTATTCTAAGAGCTTGAACTGTGATATGTCATCTAAGTGAGTTGCCATCAAGGACAACACCTGTGTCATAGTGCCAAACCTATGTCATAATGCCAAAAATCTCCCCCTTTGGACTTGATGGCAACCCCAAGTCACTCCAAGTCACTCTCCCCCTTTGTCATCAAGGGAAAAGGGTGATGCTCCCCTGAGTACATGCTGAAATCTTCCGCTTTGCTATGTTGTCCATGCTCCCCCTGACTATGGGCAAGGTCTGCAAAAAGATGTTCTACAAGAAAGAACATGACTCTATAAATGACCTTCCTATCACCAAAGTCTCATACATACATCCATCTCCCAACCAAGTGGGGATATACCAATATTGACCAATCCACCTAACCAAGTTGGGATACACCAAAATTTTACACATGATAAAACAAGAACATTACATCATCCATCCCAGGCATAGTGGGGAAATAAAATAGGTCATTACATGACCTTGATGATAAAAGATATACATGACATAGAGACAAAATATCTACAACAAGACTATGATAGTCATCAACAACTATCATCAGTAGAATTTGTTAATCATTATTCAAACCAGCAACCATGTTCTCCCTCAACACCTGTTCCACCTGAAACCAAAAACAAATTGTGAAATTGAACCAAGATCTTCTAAGATAATGCCAACAATGCATTATTAGAAGTATATGCTCCCCTAAACCTGTGTCAGATTGTCTCTGTCAGACCCATGCTAGACTCTTTTCATCCTAAGTCTGGCCCACTATTTTTCTTCAAATCAACATATACACGACTATATCCATAGAAACTAGTGTATGTACGTGGATGCTCCTCATGAAACTCACGTACAACCACTTTTCTTTGAAAGAGATAAGTTTCAACAACAAGATGATGCATTAACTACTCCCAGCTTCTGTTTGAGGTATTCAAATGTCTCCCTGGGTAGTGGTTTGGTGAATATATCAGCAACATGTTCCTTGGAGGGAACATACTCCAATTTGACCTTTTGTTAAAGCACTTGTTCCCAGAGAAAATGATATTTGATAGGTATGTGCTTGGTCTTTGAATGCATGACTAGATTCTTTGAAATACTGATTGCACTTGCATTATCACATAAAATGGAGATAGGTGGAGTACAAATGATTTGAAAGTCTTGCAAAGTTTGCATCATCCAAAGGAGTTGAGTGCAACAAGATGCAGCAGCCACATATTCTACTTTAGCTATAGATAATGCAATTGAACTTTGTTTCTTGTTGAACCAAGATATTAATCTGGAACCCATAAAGAATGCACCACCACTAGTGCTTTTTCCCTCATCCACGCTTCCTGCCCAATCTGCATCTGTGCATGCATGAAGTGTGAGATCTATACTTCTAGGATACCATAAGACATAGTTTTGTGTTCCTTGAAGATATTTGAAAATCATTTTAACCACCCGCAAGTGCGATTCTTTTGGATTTGCTTGGAATCTTCCAACTATTCCCACCGCATGCATGATGTCTGGTCAGGTACCTGTCAGATAGATAAGACTACCAATCATGGGTCTATAGGTTGGTTTATGTACTGCTGTTGAATCATCATTTGCGATGAGGCTGCATCCTGTTACCATAGGGGTACATACTGGTTTCGAATCTTCTATGCCATATTTCTTCAAGATCTGCTTGAAGTAATTTGTTTGTGATAGAAAGATACTGTCTTTGTTTTGTTGGACTTGAAAACCAAGAAAATATGTTAGCTCACCAAGCAGGGACATTTCAAATTCTTTCTACATCACCAAAGCAAAGTTTTGACTCATGGCTTCTTCATTGCTACCAAAGATGATATCATCAACATACACAACAAGTATTAACAATTTATCATTATCAATTTTTATATATAGATTGCTATCTGTTGATCCTTTTGAAAAACCTTTTTGATGGAGGTATTTGTTCAGATGATAATACCAAGCCCTTGGAGCATGTTTAAGACCATAGAGTGCCTTCTTGAGTCTGCATACAAGTTTTGGATCATTTCCAAGGATGAATCCATCTGGTTTCTCAATATACACTTCTTCTTCTAAGTCTCCATTTATAAAGGCAGATTTCACATCCATTTGATATAATTTGAACTTCTGAAAGCTAGAAAGAGCAAGGAACATTCTTATGGCTTCAAGTCTAGCAACTGGTGCAAAAGTTTCTTCCAAGTCTATACCTTCTTGTTGAGCATACCCTGTACAAACAAATCTGGCCTTGTTTCTAATAACATCTCCATTTTCATTTAGCTTGTTTTTGAATATCCATTTGGTCCCTATGACATTCTTATCATTAGGTCTAGGAAGCAATTCCCAAGTGTTATTCTTTTCAATTTGCTCAAGTTCTTCATTCATGGCTTTGACCCAGCATCCGTCTTTGCATGCTTCACTTACATTTCGTGGTTCAACGAAGGAGTGCAATGCTAGATAGCTTGAAGCTTCTATTATAGTTCTTCTTGTTTGAAAACCTACCTCTTTCTGCCCCAAAATCTGAGTCTCTAGATGATTCTTCTATACGTACCTAGATGCAGTCTTTTCTTCTAACCTTATATGTTCTTCTGGTGCCTCATAGGTTTCTTCTTCATCATTAGTCTGATTTGAAGTTGAAGGATAGTCCTCTTCATCTTCAAAATATTTAGTTTTTATCTGCTTTGGATTGTCACCTACTTCATAAACCACTACATCAATACTTTCAATAATTTTTCCAAGTCTTTTATTATAGCACTTATATCCTTTACTTCGGGAAGAGTAACCAAGGAGAATGCCTTCATCTTCTCTAGGTTCAAACTTGCCAAGATTTTCATCAGTTCTTTTGATGTAACATTTGCTTCCAAAAACTTTGAAATATTTTACCGTAGGAGCCTTACCATACCACAGTTCATGAGGAGTTTGAGTGTTGTTTACCCGAATGTTTGTTTTGTTGAGAATAATAACGGCAGCAAATGTAGCTTCACCCTAGAAGGTTACAGGAGTTCCAAATTCATCAAGCATGGTGTTTAGTCAATTTAGTGTTATCTAAATTGCTAGTATTAATTGTCAACCCGGGGCTCGTAAGCTGATGAAGTGTGGTTCATTATATGTGCTTAGTTAACCTCTTTCTTACTTCGTTGTTTTATAAAGTTTTAATGTTCAACTCTTCCTAACCTTCTGCTTTCAACATATAGTACTATGTTAAACACGATTAAGAATAAGTCCAAAAAGTAATCAAGCTCTAAGGTGACAAGTAGGAAAAACCACTTTAAAGACCAGTTATAATGTTCAACTCTTCCTAACTCCCTGCTTCTACTGCGTATTTGTATAAAACACGATTAGGAAGTAGTTAGAAATAAGTCTAGAAAATAATCAAACTTTAAACTTGCAACGAAAGAGCTTGAGAGAAATAACTTGAAATGAAATTGAAAGCAAAGAAATTGAAATGACTTGAAAGTAAATGACCACAATCCAATGGCATTAGTCTCTATTCATATTGCTGCAAATAAAAGAA
>APFE030561760.1:78128-92896 GCA_000404065.3 Pinus taeda | reverse complement strand
ATTATAGGGAGCTCAATAAGCTCACTATTAAAGATAAGTTTCCCATTCCTGTCATTGATGAATTACTGGATGAATTGCATGGATCAATTTACTTCACCAAGTTGGATCTTCGTTCAGGATATCATTAAATCATAATGAAGATTGAAGACATTCCGAAACAACATTTAGAACTCATGAGGGTCATTATGAATTTTTGGTCATGCCTTTTGGCCTTACCAATGCACCTTCAACATTTCAAGGTTTGATGAATTCAATTTTCAAACCATTCTTAGAAAATTTGTGTTAGTATTTTTTGATGATATACTAATCTACAGCAAGTCTTGGAAGGATCATGTTGAACATGTTGACAGGGTGCTACAACTATTGGAGGAGAAACAATTATATGCAAAAAAGATCCAAATGTTTCTTTGGAGTGCAGGAGGTGGAATATTTGGGTCATATTGTATCTCATGAAGGAGTTAAGGTAGACCCTAGCAAAATTAAAGCCATTAAGGAATGGAAAATTCCCACATCCATAAAGCATCTGCGAGGATTTCTTGGGGTGACAGGGTATTATCGCAAGTTTGTTAAGAATTATGGGAGAATAGCAGCACCTCTAACAACATTATTGAAGAAAGATGCATTTTCATGGACTCCGGAAGCAACAAAGGCCTTTGAACATCTTAAGAGGCAATGTGCCAAGCACCGGTCTTAGCTACACCGGACTTCACAAAAACCTTTATTGTGGAATGTGATGCTTCAGGAAATGGAATTGGTGCTGTTCTAATGCAAGATGAAAGCCCCATTGCTTTTGAAAGTCGTCCAATCAAGGGAATTTTTTTACACAAAGTTATTTATGAGAAGGAAATGTTGGCAATACTCCATGCACTTAAGAAATGGCGACCCTACCTAATGGGAAGACACTTCAAGGTAAAAAGGGATGATGATAACCTTAAATAATTTTTAGAACAAAAATTATCCTCTGAAGAGCAACAAAAGTGGGTCACAAAGATGTTGGGTTATGACTTTGAAATCATCTACAAAAAAGGGAAGCAAAATGTGGTGGCAGCTGCACTCTCAAGAAAGGATGACGATGTGGAAGCATTATTGTGTGCCATTTCTATTATCCAACTAGATTGGATAAACGAAGCAAGGGAGGAATGGAAGAATGATGAAGAAGTGTGGGCACTTATAAAAAATTTACAACAATATTCCAGTACATCTGATACATTTAGCTGGCAAAATGATTAGTTATGGTACAAATATCGCTTATACCTCTGTAAGAATTCCCAACTCAAACAAAATATTATTATGGAATTGCGCACTTCTCCTTTAGTTAGGCACTCAGGATTTTTAAAAACTTACCACAGGGTTAAGAAGGAATTTTTTTGGGATGGCCTTAAATCAGATATTCAAAATTTTGTGGCATAATTTTTGGTTTGCCAACAAAATAAAGCTGAAACAATTAAGACCCTGGGTCTATTACAACCTTAATCAATTCCAAGCCAATGTTGGGAGGAGGATTCATTGGATTTTGTTATAGACATTTTTGGGCACTTCAACCCCAATCATAAATGCCCATAAACTGAGGGCTCCTAAGTCCCTAAAAGTGTTGCTTCACTGCCTAAAGGAACAAGGTCAGCTGATTACATCATCTCCTAGAAGTTCTCCACTGAAAAACTTCTCATAAATGGTCAAAACTGGACCATATTGAAAAGCCAGTGTAGAGGGTGCGATGCATACCAACTTCCCAGTGTACAAGGTGCGATGCATACTGAATTGCTCCTCTGTAGGATGCGATGGTCGGGAATGGACAAATGGCAGGGACAAAATGCGAGGTGGAAGATCATGGAATCTTCCAGAAGCTTCCCCTCTGACACTTGCCTCTCTGTTTTCGACCAGGGATGAGTAAGAGATCATAATTCTCCAAGTGGAAGCAATAACTATCAGAGAGAAGACACTAATCAAGATCCCAGAAGATGACTCACCTCCCTATAATCATCTATATATGGATCCCTCATCACAGAGATCCAGAGGCTGGAATTTTGTATCTTATAGAGAAGTATTGTTGGTTTTCTGGTGTAAATTCATAGTTTTGGGTGATCTAAGATTTTCTTGAGGTGAAGAAGGGCTTTCTAGCTGGAGGATGATGCTGGGTCAGAATATATGGTTGTATTCTTCTTGCTACTTTTCATCTTAATAAAGCTATTCAAGTTTTCCTCCATATTCTTGTGTACCTGTTTATATATGCATTTGTATGGTTAACACATATATGATCTTGTGTTATTTATGAATATAGATCTTTGTTTCTTCGATAGTAGTATGTTGCTGTGATTCCACAGGTGCTCTTTGAAGCTGGGCAAATGAAGAAGAAGCGGCGAAGCTCTATTAAGAAGGAGAGGAAATAAAGCGCAAGACTAAGGTTGGTCTTCTTGGTTCTCCTCTTATCTATTTTCATAAAGGAAAACTAACGTAGACTTTACTTGTTTGTTTGTAAGATAGCTACCAGTCTTAGTGGGAATAGCAGAATTCAAGTGGAAACTATTCCCAATAAAAAAATGGTGACTCCACTGGGGGGGCGACTAGATTGTTTGTTAGCCTATCTATCTTTCTTTCTTTTATAAACTTACAAACGGAGCATGAAGCCAAGCTAGCTAGCCTTCGAACTGCATTTTTTATACAAATGCAAAGTAGATCAAAGCTACTTTAGTCTATCTCTGGGTTTTGTTTATGAATTAAACAATCGATTTGCGAACAGTCTAATTACCCTAACTGGTGGCTCTAGTAACCTCTTTAGATCACCCCTGTGTTTTACATATACTGAACATTACTTACTCGGCCTAAATCCCTGAACTGAATTGCAAACTGTGAGTGAAAACTTGTTTTAAGTATCGCACTGGTACCATCACACCTTGCCTTCAAGGTAGACTATATGCATCGCACTTCCCGAGTGCAGTAGGTGTGCGGCATACTGAATTCACAGTGTGACAGGTGCGATGGTCAGGGAAGGTTAACTTTACCTTCAGACTGTGGTTTTTTCTCAGTGTTTTCAGTCCTATTTAGGAGTTTTTCTATCTGTAGTCAGTGTATTGCTGTGAAAACCCCCTTCTCTTGCATTATTCCGCCTCCTTAGTGCAAATAACTGTAAGTGTTTTTATGTATTGTGTGCCATTTTCAGTTCTCTTTTGCAAAAAAGTAGCATAGTTGAACGGTCGTTTCTGGATCTGAAAGTGTCGTAGCTGTCGTTTTCAGTTTTAGAAGACATCCCATTGTTTATGATAGTCGATTATACAGTTACTATTTCATATGATTTGAATTAATAGTTTTTAAAGTGTCAAAAAGCAATTTGCATTTCGAAATCGCAAAGTCTCTCTCTTACCTTCACTTCATTTTGAAAAGAAATTGTTTGAGTGTTGTCGCTTTGAAAATAATTTAGATTTGCACATAGCTTTCTTATCATCATTCATACATTAAGAAGGCTTAAAACAAATACATGCATGTGCATTTGTATTTTGACTGCTTGGTTTGATTTAGGACAGTGCATTTAGTGTGTGCTCTGTCCTCTTTACAGAAAGATTCTTAACTTTCTTTCCTTTGTAGCTAGGATTCTCATTGCCAAAAGAAGATTAAAAGTTTGTTTATCATCTTAGAATGCATTTTAGGAATTATATACACATCACGCGGTGAACCTAAAAGGCAAATTTTGAAGCACGATCAACTTAAAATAAATTTAATGAATCTAACAATGCTTTGGAACCTAACGCACAACATCTATAGGTCTAGCCTAGAGACGTATTCTGGCGTCGTAAAACCTGGTAACTATTGTTTTCATTGCTGGTTGGGTGATTCCTCCACTCTGAGACGACAAGTGCCACTACGGACTTGTGCTCCCACGTACAATCGAGTATATTTTGGGAGACCACAATAGGTTGCATCCTTTATCCTTAGGAAGCCGTGTCTGCCACCCTATCGATCACAATGCACTAAACATAGCATTTGGGAAGATTGACTGCCGTACCGTAAAAAGTATTCTGTAGTTTTGCGATTGGTTTGGTATTCCCCTTTGCCTAGATCTCTAGAGAAGTCCATTTTGCTCCTTTTCAGACTCCTTAAATGAAAAGGTCCTTTGAGCACTTGTCACTTCAAGCTCAATAAAAATCGAAGCCAACTAGAGTCATCTTTTGTTTTTTCTCGACTCCTTAAAATTAAAAAAACAAGTTGTGTCAAAGCATCTAAAATTAATTTAATTCGAAAAACATTTTTCCCTTTTATTTTGAGTTGATCAAGTAATCTGCAATCGTGGAAGAAAGTCAATCAAAACCCCGTCGTTCGCGGAGTCTTACGAGTCAACTGTTGTTGACTCCGGAAGCGAAACCATTCTGGACGAAGCGGACTCATTTGATCAGATCAAAGTCCCCTAGGTTGGTTTGAGCAAGCATTCCAACATCCTTAGAGACTCCGGTTACTCCAAACATTTATGGTATCCCTGCCTCTACAAAAGAAATTCTGCAACAGCAAAAGGACATTACAACTGATCCTAGTGTGATGGTTAACACTTCTATTCCTGAACTGGCTCCATCTACAGCCGATTTAGAAGGTGTTACTCCCCAACCGTCTGTTGCTGCAGAAATCACATCTTCTTCAGCACCAGAAATATTTTACGGACCTGACGGTCTGCCTCTTCCTCTCGGATTGATTGCCATAGAAGAGATTGTGGAAGATCCTCCATCTAGCACTCCAATGCAACTTGGAGCTGGGATCGCCCTGTATCCTTCTTCATCAAAAGATATTCACCTGCCATCGGAAGTTCCTGAAGAATCGCTGAGGAATATTTTGGATAGGCTTAATATGTCTAAACAACCGTCGACACTAAGGACTGTGTTAGCCGACACAGCAACAACAGAAGCTCCTTCTGCTACTCTGACAATGTTCGCCAGCGTGCCGTCTGTCCCAACCAGCTTTCAATCGTTGGATGGAGTCCATCTAGGGGCCATTTTGACAGTATGGATTGTTCCCGTTTGTTCGTCCGGAATTATATCTGGAATCTCTTACATTGAGTCTCAACAAATTGATCCTTCACAAGGTCAATTTGGGTAAACTGGTCCCCAAAGGCAAATCATTCCTTTGAGTACTAGATTACCATCGTATGGGTTATGCTGGAATCACGACTAGCAGTTGGGTGCCAATCCTACCTCAACAACCAAAAGTTGTGTGCTCAATACAACAAAGTTTACCTATGACAAATATCCCCACTACGCCGACTATTGTGGCAGTATCGCAAGTACAAGCATCACCAGTTGTATGCCAATCTCAAGTTTCGCAGGTTGTAATGAAACAAACTCTTGTACCTATGATACAACCACAATCACCAACTAGTGGAATGGCATAGGTTCAAATGGGGAACACCAACCCGCATCTTGGTCAAATAGTCAGTACTAGACAACAGCCCATGACTTCACAACCATGGCTAGTGCAATACCAACAACCACAATTCCAGCAGACTTACCAAGGATATGAGCAACAAGTCTTTGCGAGTAATGGGAAGCCGTATCAACCATATTATAATGGTTATGCCCATCAACCTTACCAAAGTTACCAACATCAAATGCATTATGCTGGTATGCAAAGACTGACTGCTCAAACAATACCGTCTTATCCTGGATATGCTCAACCAAGCCTGAATCAACAGTTGCCTTTCGTGGAAACTTTAGAACTGGATGTGAGTCGACTAACGAACGATCCAATTGCCTACACCCCTTGGTGGCCAGTGACTCCGCATAAACTTCCGTCGGATATTCCTAAATTTAATGGCAATCCGGGCGAAGACCCATCGAATCATGTGATGAACTTTCATCTATGGTGTTCATCAAACACTCTCAATGATGATTGGATTTGGCTTCACCTCTTTCAGCGCATGTTAACTGGTCCGACAATAAAGTGGTATATCGAACTGCCTAGATCTTCATTTGATAACTTCAGTACCCTAGCCACAACCTTTTTAACCCATTTTCAGTTACCTATAAGGTACGAAATAGGAACTAAGCTACTTACCAATTTCAAACAAATGACAACCACTCACATATCTGATCATACTCATGAATGGTGATGTCATCGTAGAATGGTAAAAACATATGTTGCTGATTAGCTATTCGCTGAATGGTTTATTAAGTCACTGTTACCCGCTATTACAGAAGATGTGGAAAAGGGAGGAGTCGTCATTGAAGAGCAAGTTATTGCTCGTGCCCAATATCTAGACTTGATCTATACTCAGTCTGGCATGCTCTACGATAAAATCCTTGATGCTCCTAGACCAGAATTTTCCCTTCCTCTGCCTCCTAAATCAAACAAAGACTCTCATGCCAGCGATGGTGTGATAGGTACGACAAGCACCAAAACCACAAAGGCTACATCGAAAAAAGCCCGCATAGTTTCGAGTCAAAATGCAAATGATGAACTTCTAGCCTTGGAAGTAAATGCCGTGTTGATAGACAAAGGCAAAGAACCCAAGCAACCCGGAGGCCAGAAGAAAAAACAAGGGAAGAAGAAAAACCAGGAGGACTCATCTCCTAAAAAATCTTCTGCAAACCCTTCTGGGGATAAGAAACCAAAAAAACCATGCAGTATATGTGACGAGGATCATTGGACCAAAGAATGTCCATATAAAGATGAACTTAGAAAATTCTTCAAAAGTTCAAAAACCTCGGCTATACTGACTGATCTGTTTCCATACCCAGGAACAAATCTGGTTGCGAGCGAAAATGCTTCCCCATCCCAGGTGCTAATGTTGTCAGTTTCAAAACAACCAAATGACGCTCTCATATCAACAAGGAGTAAATATTATAGGAATCCACAGATGTTGAACAACAAGGATAATGATCAACCTAGTAGTTCAACAACGACTTCAACTGAAGTTGTGCCACCCATCATTCCTGAATTAACAATAAAACCGCCAAAGGGAGTAGTACACAAATCGACGTTTAATCCTCGTGCCCGAGCAATAAAACACTATAATATAGTGGAGGATTTAGCCCAATCTCCCTCCGCGATGTCGACTCTTGAGGTATTGCAAAATTGCCCCTCCCAAAAGCAGGCTTTATTATCAGCAATAGGTGAGATTGACCCAATGGATTCCAATCTTGTATCTTTTAATCATAAAGGATATGACCCTCAGCTGCCAGCTCAACTAGCTTTCCTCATTCAAGTGAAAGACCTCAACAAAACTATTCATAGAACGATTATTGATGAGGGGGCATCCACATGTATCATGTCGATGAGTTGCTGGAAAACTCTATGGTCTCTATCCCTGTCACGGTCGTCGACAACATTAAAAGCATTTGATGGAAGAACATACACCCCGTATGGGATAGTAAGTAACTTGCAAGTCGAACTCGGGGAAAAAACAGTAGAGATCGATGTTGAAGTCATCGATGGAAACCTCGATTACAACATCCTACTAGGAAGACCCTGGATATATGCCATGGCAACCATTGTGTCGACCTACTTTAGGAGAATTGCATTTCCTTCCCAAGGAGGAATTACAATCATCGACCAACAAGCTTTTCTCCCCAATAGTTCGCAAGTTACAGGAAGCATTCCGATGATCCATGGAAGCCCTAGCATGCTTCACAATATCGGAGTAGGCCTACTAAAAGACCCTACATTAATGGGAACTTTTACCCTACTGCCTCCTACAAATTTGGCGGAAGTGGCTAATGTAGGAACCTGCAATATGATATCTTCCATCCAAAAGATGTTAGAAAACGATGTTAAAATGGATCATCTGCAAGTTTTGCCTCTAACCCCACTGGAAATATTATAGCAATCAATGTTTTCAGCACGGGAGGCAAACACACATCAATGCTCATCAAGCATTTGGATAGATAGGTCTAAGGAATATGGCACCCCTTCAGATCCTTGGTCGCAAGTACACTCTACAGACGAAGGAATCATTCAATCAATGATTATTGATGGGGCACCATGGGAATATTACCACCATCGTTCCCATATTCTAAACTGGAAAGAAGATAATTTCGGTAACCTACACCATCCTTCAGTATTTGACTTTGTGGCAAATACTGTAAATACGGTGGATTCCGAGAGAAACCTATCCAATATCGAAGAGACTACTGCCATAAACATCTCAACCAAAGTAGATGTTGTAGAGAATATTCATTTTGGCAAATCTTGTTCTTCTTCAGAACTTGAAATATATAGCGCTCTCTTTCACAAGTTTAAAGATGTCTTTGCTTGGTCATATGATGAAATGCCAGGTATTGACTCGAGCATAGTTGAACACGAAATTAAGATGTATCTAGATGTCAAACTAGTACGACAGTGGCTATGACAGGTGCACCCCAAGAAAGCCGCCACCATCAAGGCGGAAGTTGAAAAACTCCTCCATGCTGGTTTCATTTACCCCGTTCCTCTGACCAATTGGGTATCGAATATTGTTCCTGTGATGAAAAAACAAGGAACGATTAGAGTGTGCGTCGATTACAAGGATGTAAATCAAGTTTGTCCAAAAGACAACTACCCTACACACTTTATTGACCAGATAATTGATGAGTGCACCAGATGCAAAATATTTTCATTTATGGATGGATTTTTCGGGTATAATCAAGTAAATATCCACCCACAGGACCAGTCGAAGACTGCATTCATTTGTCCGTGGGGCACATTCGCCTATTGCAAGCTACCCTTTGGTTTGAAGAACGTGGGGGAAACTTCTCAGAGAGCAATGAACTATGCTTTCCATGACATCAAAAACATCGTTCAACCATATCTCGATGATCTCCCAGCTCATTCATGAAAGCGGACCGATCATTCGTGCCATTTGAGAGCAATATTTCTACGTTGTCAACACTACAAGATACGACTCAATCTACACAAATGCGTGTTTTGTGTCAGTTCTGGTCATCTACTTGGCTTCGTAGTCTCAAAGGATGGGATTCGTCTCGACCCTTGCAAGGTTCAGGCAATCATTGATTTGCCTCCACCTTCAAACTTGCTTAAGATTCAGAAACTCCAAGGGAAAGCAAACTTCCTTAGGAGGTTCATTCCAAATTACATCGAACTAGCTAAAGGTTATACTCGTCTATTGAGAAAAGAAGTGCCCTTCGTTCAAGATCAGGTCATGCAAGCTTCCTTTAACGCTTTAAAGAAATCTCTAATACAAGCCTCATTAATGTATGCTCCTGATTATCAAAAAGACTTTAACCTATATCTGGCTGCAACAGATACGACCATAGCAATGGTTTTAGTTCAAGAAGACAATGGAATTGAACATCCTATATATTATTTAAGCTGAAACTTAAATGATACGGAAATGAAATACTCCTACGTTGAAAAGCTCGCCCTCGCAGCTGTTCAGGTGATATAGAAATTTCGACACTACGTCCTCTTCAGGAAAACTACCATTTTATTAGATTGCAGCCCCATGACTTATATATTGTCGTGACAGTTTCTAGGGGGAAAATATTCAAAATGGATAGCAATTCTACAAGAGTTTGATCTAGAATTCAAAAAATCCAAATCAAAGAAAGTCCTCGTATTCGCGGAGTTACTATGCAATCTCCCATCGTCGTCCAACGATGCAACATCCAAAGAAGCAATCATGGATGAAAATTTGTTTCTGATATCTTCAAGCGATCTGTGGTACGGAGATATAATCATCTATCTCTAGACACAAACATATAGATCTAATACCTCATGCTCCAAACAACGGCGTAATCGATACCAAGCGAAAGGCTACGTGATCGTCGGTGATACTCTTTACCGTCGTGGTATCAATACAGTTCTACGGAGGTGCCTCACCCATGAGGAGGCTGAAAAAGTCCTGAATGATTATCATTCAGATGCATGTGGGGGACATCAATTTGGTTATGCCACGACGCAAAAATTTTTGCGAGCAGGATACTTCTGGCCAACAGTGTTCAAAGATTGCATAACCGCAGTCATAAGTTGTCATGCTTGCCAAATTTTCGATAGCAAAACTAGAAGACCACCTGCACCACTGCAACCAGTAGTAGCTGTTGGGCCATTCACCAAATGGGGCATATATTGCATGACATGTAACCCCACCTCAGCCGGGGGGCATGGGTATATCATAGTCGCAGTAGAATATTTTACCAAATGGGCTGAGGCGATGCCTACATTAAACAACAACAGCGAAACGGCTGCCCTTTTCTTTTTTAATCATGCAGTCTCTAGATTCAACATTCTGCAGGCAATAGTCACAAATCATGGATCACATTTTCACAATCACATGATGGTTGAGTTGGCTGCCAAATTAGGACTATCCCATGACAGCTCTACTCCGTATTATACGCAAGCTAACGGATAGGTTGAGGCAATCAACAAGGTCCTAAAGTGCATGCTGCAAAGGATGATCAGAGTCCACAAACGGGATTGGCACCTAATCCTGTACTCGGCATTGTGGGCATACCAGACATCGGTAAGAAATGCAACCGGATTCACACCTTTTCAACTTATGTACGGTCTGGAAGCGATCTTACCTGTTCAATTTGAAATCTCGTCCCTCAAACTCGCAGTCGACCTTCTCCTCAGAACCTCAGAAGAAGAGGCTCATTTCTTGGGACTAATCCAATTTGATGAAACCCATCGTGATGCAACTTCGGCTAACGAAGCTCATAAGAAACGAGTCAAAGCACAGTTCGACAAGAATGTCAAACCTCGCGTCTTCTCAGAAGGTGACCTGGTCTTACTTTACGACCAGGAACCCCATAAGCTGGGAGAAGGGAAATTCAAATCGTTATGGATCGGTCCCTATATTGTTAAGTGAGTATTAGGAAAAGGAGCCTACGAGTTGATGGACTATGATGGGATTCCACTAGCGCAACCTCACAACAGGTTATACCTCAAGCATTACTATGCTTGATTTCACGTAGTAATCATCATGCTTTCGTTACATTTTTGTTTTCGCCAAGAGCAGTTATTTTGGTCAAGTAATCCTCTTTTTGCATTCGTTGCAGATGTCAAACCCACTAGAATCATTCGTTGGATATGCCGACGGAGCAAGTCGTAGTTTGCGGAACCTGTCTTCTGCGGCATGGGCCATTTTCAATCCCAGCGGCGAGTTAGTAAGTTTCAGAGGAGTGTGTATTGGTTGGTCGACGAACAATATCACTGAGTACAGTGCATTGATAGAACTCCTCTCTGATGCCATCACACATGGCATATGCCATCTTGTCGTCAGGCTAGACTCACAGCTCGTCATTCTACAACTCACCGACATCTATTCTGTATGAAATCCATCTATCTATCGCATGTTCCGAAGGGTCAAAATTTTGGAAAGACAGTTTGATTTCATTCAATATCAACATATTTCCAAAAGTTTAAACACATTAATAGACTCATTGGCAAATTATGTGTTAGATAGACATTTGCGACATTTATAAAAAGAAGCATCACATCAATATAGGCAGCAGGATCATGTAACTTCACCAAAATAAATCTTCGAAAATCAAAAATATATTTCATAACTGTTTATAGTTTATACATAATGTTCTGTAACCAATACAAAATTGGTCAAATGACCCAAAACTCAAAATGCTAGGGGGCACCCTAGCCTAATGATGCTGGTGATAACAAGTCATCGCCTGTGCAATCATGCGTAAAAGCCTAGTCCATCGACTCGGCACTCCAGTAGTATGTCGCTGCAACCATAGAGGCAGCTCATCAGTCCTCACATGTGGGATACCGAGGGTAAGACCCTCGATCTGGTCCTATAGTGTTGACAGAGTCTCGACCACATCAAGGTCGCGAAGGATGGCCCTCCCCACAGCCTCTCCTGCTGGAGCGGCCACTGGGTCTCTACGGCATACTGTCGATCGAACTGGTCCAACATTTGCATGAGCACATGAGTTTTGATTAGTCTTGATCAAAAAACACAAGAACATTATAAAGAACAATGAACAGAGATATGGTGAGAATAATTACCTATGGCACCCCACTGCTCGCCAACCGGCAACACCAAATCCGGGTCACCTCGGAAATCCATACCAGCATATGGGAACCTAGCATAAACCATCTCCTAATGATCGAACTACTCAAAGAAAGTATCAGAAAAAGAAATCTGAGGTTGGCCAGCATGCTGAGACATGAGCTCAACCCATCTCTGCATCCGTGGTTCAGTTGGTGGAGGTAGGCCAAGTGAAATGTACTGCGGCTGCATCAGTGGGATTCTCTCCAAAGCAAAAGAGGTCAAAATAGAACCATAACCGAAGTTCTTGAATCTTCTGCTTTTCACCTTGTTCAGTTGTTCTTTCATCACAGAGATTACTGCATCACACCAGTTGAACACCTTCAGTTCAAGGCATTCGAAAGCATATTGCATGTAAGACCTGTTAGCTATGTGAAGAGCAGAACTACCAGCTAGTCTAGCAAAAGTGAATAGAATGGTCCACAAGGGCCAGCCAATGACATCTCGGATATTGATCTTGCTGTCCATACTCGGCTGAGATCCTTCTCTGCAGTGTCAGAAAATGTACTCCCTCACGGACTCACCCCCACGGGCAGAGCCTGATAACGAGAGAGGGGCACCATGCCTTTATAAACCAATCAGAAAATAGATGTCTATGACAGTCAAGGGGATTGATTTGCCCCTAATCTGGAACACTTGGTTGATAGGATCCCAGGCATTGAGTAAATATTGCAACAAATTGATTTGTTGCCTCATGCTATAGATACGGAAAAACTTCAATAAGCCACAGTTCCGTAATGCAGCTACTGTGTCGGGATCATGTAAAGCAACAACATCCTCTTCTTCATGCTCATGTTCTTGCCTTGTAACAACCATTTTTCTTGGATGAATCTCTGAAAAACAAACAAGAGAAGAGTCAGGATCTTCATTTGGTTAAAAATAGGCAAAAATCCATGAGAAAACTATGCAAAAACTTTCCTCCTTGCGCCCATCGCACCCTGGTAAGTGTACTGGGAGCGATGCATATTGACTAGTCAGTGAGAAGACCAGTATGCATCACACCTTTCGATTAAGGAAGGGTACGATGGTCCGAGGGCGAGTTCTTCAAACCCCAGAGGCTCAGCAGAACAAGGAAACAAGCTCAGAATTCAAAATGAAAGGCATGCAATTGAAGAGCACAAGTTTAGCTCCTACCTGGTCCAAGCGGCGTTAGGAATCGTCCACAGAATCTCCCGGAATAAGTTGGTGAAAATCGAGAGGGAAAAGCACCTCTAGAGCTCCAACAAACCAAATTCGAATGAAATGGTAAAATGAGAGGTAAAAGTCACTTTTAATTTACCATGCACATAATTCGAGTAAAATATTAGTGTTCTTAACTCATTTATCAAACATATGTTTTCATTTCTAATCGGTTTGATGAAGAAAATGAACAAGTAGTACAATATTTGAAAGAACAAAATGCTCATGGTGAATCAAGGACTCAATGACAATCGTGAGCATTGTTACCGCAGGGTTCAAGCTCGTTAAAAAATAAACTCGCCATGATCAGTTTTAGTGCATAGTTCAAGATCACCAAAAAACAAACATAAGTCATGAGAAAATGTTTCCCCCTGCATTTAAGCTCATTAAAAAAAAAGAACCGGTAAATAACCATTGTGAATGCCTTATCGCCAGCTTTTGAGCCTTGGTCGTGTTCTCATCATCACCTCCACTCTATTTTAGCCGATCATTCACCACTATATGATTGTTTACCCCTTTGAGGAACATCTGCGAAGAGTGATTCTATTAGCCATCCTTGTGACACTGCCGTGATTGGAAAATTCCAAATCTTACCTGGAATCAGCTGCTACTTGAAATCATCACTCGTTCCTCGAAAACGAGTCTCCTTTAAGCTCTTTTCAACTGACTCGTAAAATATGAAAAGATTGTCGAGAGATTGGCCTCTCCAGCTCGTTAAAGTCATCGGAAGTGCTATCCCTCCTCTAGATTTTAATCTTTTTGGACCTGAGGGATTATTACACAAAAATATCGAGCACTTGTCTTGTTCAGCTCATTAAAACTATCGAAAATTCACCCTTTTTGTATTATTTTACACTTTTTCGGACTTAAGGGATTACATGACGAAAAAGAATCATTGGATTCCCCTTTCCATTCCTTTTAGACTCTCTAAAATTGAAAGAGACCGAGTTATCTTTGTCATTAAACTCGTTAAATCCTAATAGCGACAAACTCGTCCAAATGGATGAGAACAAGTTTCACTGTCGCTAGGCTCACTAAAATATAGCAACAGGTTTTCCCAAAAGGCAGATTACAGAACAAGCATATGTTATCCTCCTCAAGATTGACAAAAATAAAGAGGTACTGGTTAGCAATGACTAGGGAAAATTGGGAAGAAAACTTGAAAAAGCTTTATTGGTAGCAAGTTTCTCTTGAACATGACACTTTCCTTTCGCATCCATGCCGGGTTGGGTTGTTCCGTTCACTGGTCATCACCATTGTTCCATCACACCATCCATCTTTGGGGTTAATGCTACCAATCCATCGTCAGTGTTGCTGATATGTTCAAGAGAAGTCATTCAAACAATTCACGTGTGTCTCACCCACTGAAATACATTCATGCTCCATTCCTTCATGACCGCCACCTTGAACCCTGTATCGTCAAATTGTTTTCACCTCCAAATTCATTTGCTTCATTCCATGTCATTGATGTGGGATTCATTAAGGCCCTCTTGCGACAGGTCGCTTCTTGTCAACATCAGCTCATTATCCAAGAAGTTGACTTAGGAACAACCCTTTCACTACTTTGAAGCTTGCATGCCTCAATGGCAAGTTTCTCACTTTCGGCGAC
>APFE030561760.1:55683-77297 GCA_000404065.3 Pinus taeda | reverse complement strand
TAAGTGGAAGCAGGAACTATCAGAGAGAAGACACTAATCAAGATCCCAGAAGATGACTCACCTCCCTATAATCATCTATATATGGATCCCTCATCACAGAGATCCAAAGGTTGGAATCTTGTATCTTATAGAGAAGTGATGTTGGCTTTCTGGTGTACATTCATAGTGTTGGGTGATCTAAGCTTTTCTTGAGGTGAAGAAGGTATTTCTAGCTGGATGATGATGCTGGGTCAGAACATATGGTTTTAATCTTCTTGCTACTTTTCATCTTAATAAAGCTATTCAAGTTTTCCTCCATATTCTTGTGTACCTGTTTATATATGCATTTGTATGGTTAACACACATATGATCCTGTGTTATTTATGAATATAGATCTTTGTTTCTTCGATAGTAGTATGTTGCTGTGATTCCACGGGTGCTCTTTGAAGCTACGCAGACGAAGAAGAACTGGTGAAGCTCTATCAAGAAGGAGAGGAAATCAAGCACAAGACTAAGGTTGGTCTTCTTGGTTCTCCTCTTGTCTATTTTCATAAAGGAAAACTAAAGTAGACTTTACTTGTTTGTTTGTAAGATAGCTACCAGTCTTAGTGGGAATAGAAGCATCCAAGTGGACACTATTCCCGGTAACGCTTTTATCACAGGTTTACCCAAGTTTGAGGGAAAGAGTGTCATCATGGTGGTAGTACATACTTACCAAGTATGCACACTTTTGTGCATTATCACATCCATTTAAAGCTAGTATAGTTTCTACTGCATTTATGGAAACAATTCAAAAGCTACATGGAAACCCAAAGATTATTGTAAGTGACAGAGATCCCATTTTCACTGGAAATTTTGGACAAAATTATTTTCTTGTCTTAATACTCAATTAGCTCATAGCTGATCTTATCATCCTCAATTTGATGGGAAAACTAAGATAGTAAACAAATTTTTGGAAGGATATCTTTGTTGCTTTGTATCTGAAAAATAGACACAATGGGTCAAATGGTTGCCTCTGGCTGAATGGTGGTATAACACTTCCTTCCACATAGCAACAAAAATGACCCCATTTATGGAACTTTATGGATATGAGCCACCATCCATCACATTATATTTAAGAGAAAATTCTAAGGTTCAAGGAATGGAACATCACATCGAGCAACAACAACAGGCCCTCCAACTCTTAAAGGATAACCTCGTGTTGGCGCAAAATAGAATGAAACAACATGTAGATCAACATCGCAACAAAAGAAGTTTTGATGTAGTTGATTGGGTATTCCTACAGCTACAACCATATAAACAAATGTCCCTCAAGAAAGCTAAGAAGGGTAATAAATTATCACCAAAGTATTATGTTTCATACATGGTGTTGCAAAAGATTGGTACTATGGCATACAAATTGGAGCTTCCTGCACCTTCTCGAGTGCACCCAGTTTTCCATGTTTCATGTTTAAAGAAGGTTATAGGCAACAAGCTTCCAGTTCAAACAATATTTCTAGAACTTGACGAGGCAGGAAAAAATATAGTAGAATCGAAAGCAGTCACAGAAGCAAGAACTCGACATCTATGAAATTGATCAATTTCGGAGTATCTTATCAAGTGGAAGAACTTATCCGCTGAAGATTCCACATGGTAGGATGAGAATTTTATAAAGAAGCATCCGAAACTACTCAAGCATTAAGAACACCACTTTTTTGAAGGAGAGGGGCATGTTAGGTCCCTATCATACTAGTAATTACCCCATTACTATTGTAGTTATATCCCTTACTAGTAGTGTTGTGCCCCTATTGTCCCCATATTATTATCACTGTGCCCCATAGAATCCCTCTATTGTTATTTTTGTGCCTTTATATTATTATTGTTAGGTCGGATAGGTTATATTGTGACTCCTTAAACTCTTATATATAGAAAGGAGGTTTTGTCATTTGAATCATCAAAGAATCATTCATTTGTGTAATGTAAAGGAGGTTTCCCCCTCAAAGAGGCTGAATTCTAAGGCGTTGATCTATCTTTTCTATCTTTTTGTGAGCTAGTTTCATAACATTCGATAATTACGATGCTAGTGCAATATGTAACTAGCTATAATAAAATGGTTTGTTACACTCATCACAGGAGGAAGATGATTCTATTATGCAGAGTATTTATGAAATTGTTCAAATTGATTTATCCTTGTTAATTACAAACTATGAATTTGATGCTTTAATCATCCCAACTAATCATGAGTCTATCTCTGATGAATGTCGTTCAACTTACTAATTTCCCATTAGCACATCCAATGATAGTTTTTTTACATACTTTGATCTTTATGGTTTAACATCTCACTATTTTGGTACTTATCAAGCAATTGAGGCACTTTCGCACTCACTGATCTCACTATTTTGGTACTTGTCAAACAATTGAGGCACTTCCGCACTCACTGATCGTTATGGAAAATCCTAATTGTCTTGAAAAACCTGTTGAATATGATCAAATCTATTTTCCCTCACAATATTCTCATTGTAATCCCGTGCCTCTAATTGAAAATTCATCTTTTCAAAGATTTCAGGATTTTCAAGAGGATTGTCATGAATTTTATGTTCCAATCGCTGAGTGGTTGGATCAATCTTACTTGGAAAGCTCCATGACAAATAACAAGTTTAATATTTCCTCACGATTTCTAAGGAGTTCGATGTAAATGAAGGAAAATTCGCAAGAAACTTCCTAGGTTTGTTTAATGATGGTTTTCATCGAAAAGGTAAGAATGTAAGCTAGTTAAAAGTAATAATTATGACATATCTTTCTGCTGACAGGAAATACCTTCAAATTTTTGTGCAAGTTATTCAAGTTCTTATCTTTTATGATGTGTGTTAATTTATATCAGTTTTAATTGAACATGTCTTTGTGTATGCAGGTCAGGAGAAATTTTGGCTAGTTAGGCTAGGAGTAGGTCTAGTTGCATATTAGTTTCCTTTGCACATGAAACATGCACTCCCTTCCTGTACTCTTTCATTTGCTATCTAAGTTTTGTCTTGCATCCTATTTTCAGTTAGCCTCCATTTGTTTTGTTCTTTTTATTTTGGTTTTCTTGCTGTGTCTTCTCTCTTTCGTGTTTTGTTGAATAAGACTTCGCATGAAGGATGCCACTTTGGATGAAAATAAATGTGGAAAAATAATAAAGTGGCTTTATGAGACTACAACATTTGGTTGACCTTTAGTCCTTCTTCTCCATCTTGGTTACACATTTTGGTGGATGATGTTTTGACGGAAATTTTGATCCTACGTAAGGAAGGATTTGTGTCAAACCATGATATCCATGTCTATTCTAGAAACCTTATGCCTTCAATCGGTTCTTTATGTTTATCTGTTTTCACGCTTATCCAATCCAGTGGAAGAGGAAAAGGGGAAAAATCTAAATGAGAAAACCTAAGTCAGAGGCCTTTATATGCTTCTCTAAAGGAACAACCTCTCTTAATATCAATAATTCGAGATTCCTCTTCTGCCCATGAAATGAATAAGTGCCTATGCACAGTCCTATATAAATATATAAATAAAAGCAAAATAAGAGAAAGGCTTCCTTGGTAGAGAGGTGAAGAAAACAACTTTGTCGAGGTACTGTCCAAGCTCTCTGGCAGTGGAGCTATGTTTTTGTTCCTGTAGTGACTCCATCGGGGTACTATCTAGGCCTGCTAGTAGTGGAGAAACATAAGAGATCAAAAACTATACTCTGAAAATCTAAAGCTCGCAAACTATATTACCCTTTCTTGATTCGAGACATTGCAATATCATTGATCTTATGTTTATGTTCAACTGAGTAAGGATAGAGGGGACTATGTTTATTTATGGGGTGAGTGGGGAAGCTAGGGTAATTGGCACCATGACTCAATAGTTCCTAAAGAACTAGACCCTAAACAAAGAGTTTACTAAGGCAAAGAAGCTAGAGTTCTACCATTGTGTCACCAAGTGTTGATGTTGTGACAAACAGCCTCCAAACTTTTTCCTCCACTAGAATTTTGGAGCCTACTGTGGATCTTGAGATCAATCTTTCCAAAGTCACTTCTTGGTCGGTAATGTCTTGTTAACATTTTGAGCTCCTTTCTTGGATTTCAATTGTCAAAATCACCTGCTTACACATGCTCAGTCTGTAATGAATTCATGAGTGAATTCTCTCATGTAAGCTTCAACAGGCCTAGCACAGTCTGTTAAGACAATGCTTGTGTTATGCTCAACCCATGTTGACAGTTAGTGCACATGTTCATTTATAGTCTCTCACTTTCAGCTATGTTGGTACTTCTAATTTGGTGAGTTTTTCAAACTGTCGCTTTTGTGCACCTTCTATATCACGAGTGTTGTTTCCATGTTTTCAACTATTTATTTTACTCTCTTTCAATCTAATTAGTTCCATTTTAATGTTATATTCATTTGTACATGCGTCACTTTCACTGTCGTTCACATATTGCAAGTGTTGTTTTCTCTTTTCTTTCCATATCACATGTGTCATTTTTTGGCATGGGAAGTGTCACTTATCATGTAAACTGAAGTTTTGGATTGTTTAAAGGGGTAATATTTGTGATAATGATCTTTTCCTATCACTTTGACATGTTTTGCACTCATTTCCAAATTTTCAAGAATTTTCGCACAAGTGTCGCCACTTTTGTCACAAAGTATATATTTTTTGTCGCACTTGGTAGAGTCGTCGCAAAGTTGTTGCATTGGGGAAGGGATGTTGTTCATACGTTCTGAGTTTTCCTTTTCATGTCATCAAAGTGATCTAAGTGTGTGATCATGCTTAGATTCTGTCTTTTTCTCATCTCCATCTCACTGATTCAACACTTAGTCCAACTGGGAAAACTCCTCGACTCGGCCACTCAGCTTCATTTTTTGAAGCCGGAACTGTGCACTGCATAGTCGCTACCCTCTAGCATAATCATTTTCCCTTGGCACTATGTAATGCATAGTCTCTGCCTTCCAGGATTACACACTACACAATCACAATGCTCAAATGTAGCCTCTGACCTCTAAGACTGAACAATCTCTCTCTCCTGCCCAGTCAGTACTGCATATTGTGTAGTCTCAAGGCTCAAGCCTTATCCATGAGCTCATGGGATGCACAATTTCATAATCACCTAGCCTCCCTACTTCCTAGAACTACGTAGTGGGAAAACTCAAGGTTCAAGCCTCTAGCTTGAGTCCTTGAGTCCCACAAATTTTCAATCCCTCTGCCCAAGCCTCCAGAACTGCGCATTATGCAGTCCCAAGGCTCAAGCCTCCAAACTAATTCCTTGAGTCCCTCAACTGCGCAATTCCCTGGCCTTTGTCCTTCCACAATTGTGTAGTGGGAATATTCAAGCTTCAATCCCCATCCTTGAGCTCTTAAGCCCCTCAACTATGCAATCTCTTGAACTTAGCCATCTTGAATTGCACATTGTGCAATCTCAAGCCTCAGTCTTGGACCTTAGCCACTCGAACCATGCAATCCCTTAGGCAACCACCATATCTACACCTAATAGTTGAGTTCATGAAATGTGTTAGGTTAAGGGTTTCCAGACTGATGTCATATTTTCATGAATGGTTTTCAGTGGCAGGTACTCTATTTTATCCTAATAGGATGAAGATGGAGGAAAAGGAGAAGGTGACTGTAGAAATTCCCACTGTAGATCAACAGATTATGTAATATACTAAAACATAATAAAAGATCTACTTCCACAACACTTTGTGAAAGCTTAATTGAATTGAGCAAGATCAAGAGAACACATATAACTGAGAATGAGAAATCAATCACACATAACACAGAAGAAATAACTCGGGGAAAGCCTTAGCCTAATACCCCAATCTTTGTCTTATCATACAAGTGGAAATCTTGTTCAAGTTACAAAAAGAATAAGCTCTCAAGCTATCCTGCTCTCTCTGCAAATCAAACAATACTACTCATAGACAGCCAAAGGCTCTCACAACCTTCTCCTCTACCCTCCAAGCCTCCTATTTCCTTGCACAGTTTTTCCTGGGGTTCAGTGCTTCCACTTGTGTGAATTCCCACCTCACACAACTCACTTGGATCAGAAATAATTGCACAAACATGAAGGAGATAAATCCTTCTACATGGATGAGTTTCCCTTATAGGAAAAATTCATCCAACTAATAGTACATTGTCCCTCCTCTGATATCAACTAAGTCTATGAATAAAATGACATGCATGAGTTATTTATGAGAGAATATTCAGTTATCTGAAGTGCAACAGTTACACGCATGCAAGCATTAACTAACTGAAATCACAATTAATTCAACAAACTATTTGAATTAATATAACTAGACTTGACTCAGTTAACTAAGTCAACTAATTTCAAATCAATATTACAACTCATCCTTATCTCTTTAACTGATGGATAAATTCCTCAATTAATGGAGAAACTGTTTCATGTGCCCACATAGACTTCATGTTTGATTTTCTACAACTAATTAACTCAAGGTGAATTAATTAATTTTTTTACAAACAGATGCTAAGATCAAATTCTAATTTTACTTCACTATTTTAATTTAGGGACTAACTAAAATAGGAATCTATCCCGAACTGCTAATTTTAGAAATGCTATTTATAGCACTTCCATTTTTCATTCCTTGATGCTATGTCCAACACTGGTACTCGAACTGCAAATTATAGCAGTGCTAGTTTTAGTATTTCTTGTTGCCATTTTCAACAGTGACCATGCTAGAAGACACATATGAAGTTGAAGGGAAAACATGATCATCAGGAGAGAAGAAAAAGGAACACCATATTACAACAAAAGATCAAATATTAGGACTACGTGAAGGCTCCATCTGATTCACAACCCTTTGGAGGGTGGATATGAAGAAAAAATCACATCTCTCATGAAGATGAAGCATTTCACATCTCTTATTGATGGCAAAGCAACAACAAAGAGTGGATTGAAATTTCCATGTCATCATGTGATCCATGTCATCGGTGCCATGTTATGTCAGAGTCATCCTCTACCATATCATTTGTGGATTATGTAAATTAATTCTATATTGTAAAATGTAATGTAAAGTGGAAGTCCAAGAGTCATCCATGTAATGTGAAAAGTCATGTGGGAGTCAAAAGTTCATAGAGAATTCAAACATTCATGAGGGTAGCCCAAGAGTCACATGGGAGGTGAATTATCACCCCATTTGATATATATACACCCTCATTGTACATGCAAAGTATTTTTCATCTAGGCTCCTCCTACTAGGCATTAGAGAGGAAGATAATTGTTTTGGAGGAGAAAGTGATTGCAAGATAAGCACAGTAGCAGGAAAGGGTGTGTATTATTTACAATTCATGTTTCTAGTGAAAAATGGAACGATGTTGAGGATGATGAATTCTTGAAGAGGTATCCTATTTTGCAACAGTTTCAAGATGTATTTCCAGTGGTTATTTCAGAGTTGCTACCTCATAAGGAAGTGGGTTTATCTATTGAGTTGGTACTAGGAGTAACACCAACATCAAAGACATATTACGAGATGAGCACACCAGAATTGGTGGAATTGAAGTCCCAACTTAAGGAAATGCTCGATAAGGGATACATAAGTCCAAGTGTGTTGCCTTGGGGTGCACCATTGTTGTTTGTGAAGAAGAAGGATGGTACTCTTATGTTGTGCATTGATTACAGGAAAATAAATAAGGTGACTGTCAAGAATAGGTATCCATTGTTACGAATCGATGATTTGTTTGATTAGTTGAAGGGAGGAACAATGTTCTCAAAGATTGACTTGAGATTAGGTTATCATTAGGTGTGCATCAAAGAAGAAGATATCTACAAGACTGCATTCTGTACTAGGTATGGGAATTATGAGTTTGTGGTGGTTCCTTTTGGTCTTAATAATGCTCCAACCACTTTCATGTGTTTGATGAATAATGTGTTGTGTGCTTATCTATACATGTTTGTGATATTTTTCATTGATGATATATTGATATATTATAAGAATGAGGAAGGCCATGCAGAGCACTAGGAAAAAATGTTGATATTATTGACAAAACATCAATTGTATGCCAAGCTTAGCAAGTGTAATTTCTTTCAGTCTCAGGTTCATTACTTGGTGCATGTTGTTTCCAAGGAAGGTATAACAGTGGACCTAGATAAAGATTAGAGCTATCATGGAGTGGCCAGATCCTAGGAATGTGGATGAGGGATGATCATTCATGGGACTAGCAAGTTATTACTTGAGGTTCATTAGGAAATTATCACATATTGCATATCCTATTACATCTTTGCCGAAGAAATGAAATAAGTTTGAATGAGCTAAGGAGTGTGCAACTAGTTTTCAGTAGTTGAAGTATTTTCTTACAAATGCTCCAGTCTTTAAGATTGCAAATATTGATAAGGAGTTCATGGTATGTACAAATTCTTGAAAGAGAGGACTTGGTGGAGCCCTGGTGTAGGAAGGAAATGTGGTATGTTATGAGTCAAGAAATTTGAATGAGCATAAGAAGAACTATGTGACTCATAATATTAAGTTGGCAAATATAATTCATGAATTGAAGATGTGGAGGCATTATCTTCTTGGTAGGTGGATTATTATTATGAGTGATCATAGTGGATTGAGGTACCCATTTGGCCAATCCAATCTGAATTCTAGGCAAGCTAGATGGTTGGATAATCTCAGTGATTTTTATTTCGAGATCAGATACATTAAGGGCAAGGAGAATAGGGTTACATATTCTCTCAGAAGGAGAGTATAGGTGAATCATATTGCGACAATGAGTTCTTATGGGATAGATTTACAACAAAAGATTTTGGAGGAAGGACAATATGATGAAAAATATCAGCAACTGAAGAATATTTTGCAGTAATAGGGTGAAGGTAATAGGGATGAGGAGTATCACCTCATGACAAGTGGCTTGATCAGATATAGAAATAGGATTTATGTGTCAGATGATAGTGAGATCAAGACTCTTATCTTGAGATTGTTTCATGTTAAGCCATATTCAAGTCACTTAGGATATCAGAAGACTTTGACAATAGTTAAGAAGTTATATCACTGGACAAACTTAAAGAAAGATGTGGCTGTGTTTTTTAAAGACATTTGGAATGTCAGTAGGTGAAAGAACATTGTAAGCATCCAACTAGTCTATTGTATCCTATTCTGGTACCAGAATGGAAATGGGAGGTCATTTTGATGGACTTCATTATAGGTTTTCCGAGGACATCGAAGTAGCATGATTCCATCATGATTGTGGTTGACAGGTTATGGAAACTCACTTCATTGTAGTGAAGTCTATGAATTTAGGTAGTGAGGTAGCGCATATCTATGAATTCTGATAGTGAGGTAGCTCATATCTTCATCAGGGAGATAGTGAGATTGAATGGTGTTCCCAAGAATATTATATCAGACAAATATGCCAAGTTCACTTCCAAGTTTTGGAAGGATTTTTTGTAGGCTGGAGGACAAAGTTGGATTTTAGTACAAATTATCATCCACAGACAGATGGACAGAAAGAGAGGGACAACATGATTCTTGAGGACATGTTGAGGATGTATGTCATGCATCAGCAAAGGAAGTGGCAGGAGTATCTTCCACTATGTTAGGTCCCTATGCTACTAGTGTAACCCCTTATTGTTACTAGTACAACCCCCTTAGTATATTTTTGTGCCCATGTAGTCCCCATATTGTTACTATTGTGCTCCATAGAATCCCACTATTGTCATTATTGTGCCCTTACATTATTATTGTTATGTCGGCTCCGATTATATTATGACCCCTTAGACTCTTATATATAGATAGGAGGTCCTGTCATTTGTATCATCCAAGAGTTGTTCATTTGTGTAAGGTAAAGGAGGTTGCCCCCTTAGACTCCTATATATTGAAAGGAGGTCTTGTCATTTGTATCATCCAAGAATTGTTCATTTGTGTAAGGTTAAAGGAGGAGGTCTTGTCTTTTCTATCTTTATCTGAGTTGGTTTCATAACATTTGGTATCAGAGCTTTGGATTCTAGGGTTTCACTTCTCCAAACAGGTCATCGTGGAATTTTCTCTATGACATTTTCACTACGAAGTTTCAGAAACTAAAAAAAAACCATTTGAGAAGAAAGCAGTTTGAACCTCAGGTCCAAATTTCAGATCTTGGCTCGCTATATTTTCGGATATATGATCTGAGGAAGTTAGGGTTTTTGCAGACTCTCGAATTACATCCTAAATAGGTGACCTTGGGAAAATCGTCATAACTTTCTCTTGAGGAATCAGATTGATATTTCGTAAGAAGGAACAAAAAGAGGATGGACTGCATTTTGTTTGGGTATAAGTTTTAGGACCTAAGGTGGAAACAGTGACACATGGTATGTCATACAAGTTCACTCTACTGAATTATTATATAATTAGGTCATCGCAGGAGATTGGGAATAAATCTTTCTTCGGGAATCCAATTGTGATCATACTTGTGGAGTTAGAAAGAAGACTCATAGGGATATTATAGGCCGAAATTTTGAACTTAAAGATCTGAAATTACATAGTTATAATCGTTTGAAGATCAAGCTCCTAAAATCAAGAAAAAGCGAGATGAGGAAGTTTGATGGCAAGGATCTGGTAAATTGGATACTACATATGGAGAAATATTTTGATCTACATGGTGTACCACAGTTACAAAAGGTATGTATTTCATGTAATTATTTAGAACCAAATAAATTTTTATGGTATAAAGAACTTTGTTCTCGTAAACAACTTGTCACTTGGTCAATTTTCACAGAGGAAATGATAACACATTATGAGGATACCAAGAGCCACACCTTCTTTAGCAAATTGATAAATCTCAAACAAAAGGGTTCAATGGCAGAGCACATTTATGAGGAGTTTCAAAAATTGAATATAAGGGTAAATGATATCCTAGAGAAGCAAAAGATAAGTAGTTTTATCTATGCCATAAAAGTTGATATCAATGGTATGAAAGCATACTGGAAGAAAGGCATGGAATATTTGAAGAAAGACATGGAAGGTTTGAAGGAATATGGGACAAAGATGTTATAGGAAAGGCCTCCTAATGACAAAAAGGATCAAGAAACATCAAAATAATAGGATATACACTGGGAACCGACCCTAGAGAAAGAAAAAATGAATCCGACCATATCTTGTATTGCAATGGTAGGAATTACCCTCCTCAAACTCTCAAGATAGAAGGACATATCAAGAAGAAGAAGGTTCAAGCAGTGAAATATCCGGAATAAAAGTATCAAGAAATATCAAAAGAAAAGGATACTCACCAGGAACCAACCCCAGAGAAAGAAGAAGTGAATCCAACAATATCTTGTAATGCATTGGTTGGAATTACCACTCCCCAAACTATAAATATAGAAGGACATATTAAGAATAAAAAGGTAATAGTGTTGATTGATTCGGGAAGTACCCATAATTTTATTCATTGTAAGAGAGCCAAGGAATTTAATTGCTTCCTATATCCAACACCAGAGTGTCAAGTGATGGTTGTAGGTGGAGGAACCATAAATTTCTTTGGAAAGTGTCATAATATCAAGCTATCCATGGGATGATATGTATTGAATAGCCCAATGCTTTCCGTTACAATGGGTGTTATACTAGGAGTCTAATGGCTACAATCCTTGGGTACAAGAGCTTTTAATTTTCAAGAACGTTTCATGAAATTTTCTTCGGAAGGAAAGGAAGTTGAATTAAGGGGTATCACAAGGAAACCAAGAAAGACAATCAGCTCTAATAGAATGACAAAGCTTCTAATTGCACAATTATGTTAGCTAATGGTTCCAACATCGAAATCATCTATTTCCCCAGATCGCCAAAAAGTCTTAGACATTCATTCTACGGTATTTGAGACTCCCAAAGGTCTCCCACGTATTCGTTGTCGTGATCATTCTATTCATTTGATTCCATGAAGTGTTCCTCCAAACATTAGGCCTTATAGATAAACATATGCCCAAATGAGTGAAATTGAACATATGGTTGTAGAAATGGTAGAGGTTGGTATAATTATCCAACAAAATTTGATAAACAAAGCAAGGGATGAATGGAATAATGGCGAATTAGGGTGGGAACTCATTCAAAAGTTGTCGAAGATCCCAGTTCCAACAATATTGCCAGAACTTGACAAGGAAGGAAAAATCATATTGGAACCTAAAGCATTCATAGAACCGAGAAGCCAACAACTACGAAATCGATCAATTTCATAGTATCTCATCAAGTGGAAGAACTTACCCGCTGAAGATTTCACATGGAAGGATGAGAATTTTATACAGAAGCATCAAGAACTACTCAACCATTGAGGACAACACTTTTTGAAGGAGAGGAGCATGTTAGGTCCCTATACTACTAGTGTAACCCCTTATTTTTATTAGTACTGTTAGAGCCTAAATCTTCCTTAGGCTGAAGGAAGGAAAAATTTAGGGTAACCAAAAAGCACGCTCAGTCTAGTAGCTAGCCCTACCAGAACAGGAGAGGGGTCTCTCCATGTCACGCTCAGTGAATAAATAAATGATATGGTCTGAGGTGACTTACAGTGAATATTGATTTTAGGCTAGGTAAATAAATATGGAAACAAGAATATTTTTTTTATAAATGACCGAGTTTCTAGGATATATGGGACCAACGAACAGTATGAGCAAATAATTTAACACAAAGTCACAAATTACTTTGTGAGGCAAGACAGGCGGAAAGTCTAGCAATTAAATTTGAAATAATGCGGTATGGAAATATTGTTTAGGAGGGTGAAAAGGGCATAAAAACATGAATCCTTCGTGAAACTTTCCCACAGGCAGAGCAATAAACATGAATTCTACCTTATCTTAGAAAATTTCACTGGAAATGAATATGAATGAACTGTGAAACATAACTAAATACATATGAAACATAAAGAGAACACCTTTGCTATTCTCATACCACAAGAATCTCATGAACCAGAGACGCTGCCTTTCATTAATTCTCTATCAAAATATATAATGAAGAACTGAGTTTCTCTCCCACAGTCTCCTAGAAACTACAACCAACCCTTTGCAAAGGATTTTGCATAAAATAAATAGACTATGCCATTCAGAAATAGAATAAAGTAGAGTTGAGGAGTTTTTCAAATCATTACAAACTGGAAATGGAAAGCCAACCATTAGTGACAGGTGCAGCGTTACAAAAATGACAAATTGCTTGAGTGACCGCTCGCCATCCTTTGCCACTTGGATAGAAGCCAACCTTTAGTGAAAATACTTTTTAAACTTTGCCTTAGGTGCCAAGAAAAATATAGTGTAAATGAGCGGGCCCACTTGGAGAAAGCCGTAAATCGAAATGTCACAAAGCGGAAGTGATTTTGGCCTTTGGGTCTCTATGCGCTGCGCCCAAAACTATATTCACCGCGCCAATTTGGAGGCGCTTTTGAGGTACCCACTGAAGTCCAAATTGTGCCCAAGTGTGCTTGTTAAAAGTCCCTACCTGTCTACTTTCCAACCCAAGCGGAATTTCTGAATTTGGTTCTCATTTACCCCTCCAAAACTTCAATCTCCCAAGACTACTTCTTGTGTGTCAAAATAGGGGTAGAGAGGTCATTTTCTGAGTGTTTTTGACCTCTTGGGGACTCAAAACTTGCCCAAAATTCTTGGCCATGCACCAGCAGTCATGCTTTTTCATCCTGAATCCAAAAATAGAAACGATTCTTGATTTGGAGCTCCCAATAATAAGCATCGCGCCGTGGCGCACAGGGAGAAAAACCCTGTTTTGTGCCCAAAAATTTGTCAAATGACCAAAATTGCCCCAAAGTTTTTGAAATTTGGGCTGGAGGTTCCCTATGAAGTGCTATGCTAGACCACAGAGGCTTAATCCAAGATTTGAAGCCAATATTTCTCTTTTTGCCTCTTTTGTCTTTTTGTCGCTCTCCTCAATTTCGCCTTCAAACTCCTTATCCGAGCCTTTGAACTCATGTTCTGTGCCCTATAGTGATAAGCCATCTGCCTCAATATGGTTTTGTCCTTTTCAGCCTTCTCTAATAGTCTATCAAGGTGGATGTTGATCCGCTCGAGCCAAAACTCTTGGTCATTGTTAATCTCTTGCTCTAATGGAGTGAGCTCAATCCTCCTATGTTGGGTAGCTTGGCGGTTCTCGCGGATGTTTTGCAGCTCCATGATTTCATGATGGTCTTCGAGTTGTTTGTTCCTCTACTCCAAATACCTAATAATCCACTTAGGCCTCTCCAAATTGAGAGACAAGGCTTGGATCTCTGTTTGCTGCTCCTGGATGGTTCTCCTAAGTTTGACACTTTCCACATCTGTATCATCATCATGAATGAGGATGAAGTCTACCTCTTGTTCACCTGATGGCCCCTCATCATGCATGGTCCTCTTTCCCTTGTCCTATACCTGTGTTTCCGATGTCGGAAGCAAGGCCCCTTCCACCCCGGGTGGAGATAACACTCGCTTTGCTGCTGCGAACAAATGTATACTGCCTCTCTAATAGGTGATGAGTACCGGCATAGTAGCAGTCTCATGGTGCTCATACTGATGAGAAGGACCACCTATCTCATGTTCAACCTCTGATAATACATGTGAAGTGCTGAAGAGGTCACAGGAGATGAAGTCATCCCAAGTAATGCTCTGTAATCCCAGCTCATGATCCACCCAAATCTTAACTAGAGCAAAATGATACACACTGTTAAGTTGCTGCTGAGGGGTATTGTGCTGGAATCCTTCTTTGATGTCTCACTGTCCTTCCTCTTCTGAATTGGTTTAACTGGCACGTCTATGTTTCTAAGTGAATATTGTTGTTGCTGCATGGACAGAGCATTCATATAGCCTCTTTTGTACTCATCTGATTCTTCCTCCAAAACGGTGTCATTTGTTAGAACGAAATCTGCATCTTTGTGTACAGCCGAACTTTCTGCATACTCCTCATACTTGGTAATATAAATAGGCAAATCATCAGGAGTAAAGAAGTGGTTTTCTTCACCTATTATATTCTCGTCCTCATCTGATTCCTGTCCATGCACAAAATTTTCTGCAAAGGTGGTTGTACTGGCTGCTGTGCTATTTTCTCTTGGGCTCGCTGATCTCTCTGCCTTATTCTATATTGTGGCTGTTGCTGGCCACGGAAGTTAGGATTTCTAACTTGTGGCTCAGGTTTGTCATGTTTCACCCTTTAAAGCATCTTCTCTACCTTTCAGAGTAATTGATCTACAGAGGAAGATTCTTCTTTTACGGTGACCTTCTTCTCTGCCTTTGCTCTAGCCCTCTTAGTCAGCATATTTTCTTCAACGCTGACCACAATCTTCTGCATGTCTTCCATTGTGGCCGGTTCTCTCTCTCTTAATTGATAAGCCATGTCAGCATCAAAACCATCCGGAAACTTCACCATGGCTAGCCCCACAAGTGGCCTTAGATGATCGGGAATTTCATTATAAACAGAATTGAATCTAATGCAGTAGTCTTGGACCGACTCACCAGCGTTTCATTTTATTTGCTCATATTCAGCCAGAATTTGGAGAGGAATATTTTTCACTTCCTAGCGGCCTAAAAATTTTCTTTGCAGGTCGGCCAAGGTAGCGATATGTGCAACTGGAAAACCTCTGAACCATTTCCTCACTTCACCTGAAAATGTCTATACAAAGAGTCTCATTGCCACATTCTCCGCATCGATCTCGTGAAGTTCATACAAATCTCCCATTCTGTCCACATGTTGCTAAGCAGTAATGCTGTTAGGAGTGCCATCAAAAAATGGGATTTTGCTTTGATAATCAGCGGGCATATCATCTAACACTTGAGGCAAGACAAGAGGTGCAAAACGAGCAACCATCACTCTTGGTGGGTTTGGCCTTGGAGGTGTTGGAGGAGTGTGCATAGTTTGTAGGGGGCTAGCAATTGAAGTTTGAAGTTGTGCCACAATGTAATTATCAATTGACCGGTTAGCCCTTTCAGTCTCCAAGAGTACAAGAAATTGTGTATTGGGGATAGTAGAGTCAACCACCCTTTTGGATTTGGTCTCGAACAACGATATTTCAAACTGCTCATCAAAATCTAGCTCTTCAAGATATTCAGAAATGTTAGGACATGAATGGGGTTTGAAAACGGGAGATATAGAGCTCTCTTGACGGTGAAGTCTTGGAATCAAATTGGGATTTTCATAGATGTGCAGAGGATCTGGATCTGGATTAGCTCTGGTACATCTTCTAGAAGCCAGCATGCTATTAAGAAAAATCAAAGGACACAACCAACTCACTCAGCCTATCAAATCCTAAACTTATCATTTGGAAGCTTAGAATTATCAAGAAGTAAAGGGAGTAATTTCGTCCCCAGTATGGTTGCCACTACGTTAGAGCCTAAATCCGCCTTAGGCTGAAGGAAGGCAAAATTCAGGGTAACCACAAAGCACGCTCAGTCTGGTAGCCAGCCCTACCAGAACAAGAGAGGGCTCTCTCCATGTCACGCTCAGTGAATAAATAAATGATATGGTTTGAGGTGACTTAGAGTGAATATTGATTTTAGGCTAGATAAATAAATATGGAAACAAGAAGCAATTTTTTATAAATCACTGAATTTCTGGGATATATGGGACCAACGAACAGTGTGAGCAGAGAATTTAACAAAAAGGCACAGATTACTTCATGAGGCAAGACAGGTGGAAAGTCTAGCAATTAAATTTGAAATAATGCGGAATGGAAAGATTCTTTAGGAGGGTGAAAAGGGCATAAACACATGAATCCTTTTCAACAGAAAAAGAACACATAATGTGAAACTTTCCCACAAGCAGAGAAATAAACATGAATTCTACCTTATCTTAATTAGAAAATTTCACTGGAAATGAATATGAATGAACTGTGAAACATAACAAAATACATATGAAACATAAAGATAACACATTTGCTACACTCACACCACATGAATCTCATGAATCAGAGCCGCTTCCTTTCATTAATTCTTTGTCAAAATTATACAATGAAGAACTGAGATTCTCTCCCGCAGTCTCCCAGAAATTACAACCAACCATTTGCGAAGGGTTTTGCATACAATAAATAGACTATTCCATTGGGAAATAGAATGACCCAGAGTTAGGGAGTTTTTCAAATCATTACAAACTGGAAATGGAAAGCCAACCATTAGTGGCAGGTGCATCGTTACAAAAATGACAAATTGCTTAAGTGCCTTCCTTTGCCACTTGGATAGAAGCCAACCTTTAGTGAAAATACTTTTTAAAATTTGCCTTAGGTGCCGAGAAAAATATAGTGTAAATGAGCGGGCCCACTTGGAGAAAGTCGTGAATCGAAATGTTGTGGAGTGGAAGTGATTTTGGCCTTTGGGTCTCTGTGCACTGCGCCCAAAACTATATGCACCGTACCACTTTGGAGGTGCTTTTGAGGTACCTTCTGAAGTCCAAATTGTATCCAAGCATTCTTTTTAGAAATCCTTGCTTGTCTACTTTCCAACCCAAGTAGAATTTCTGAATTTGGTGCTCATTTGCCCCTCCAAAACTTCAATCTCCTAAGACTGCTTCCTGTGTGTCAAAATAGGGGAAGAGAGGTCATTTTTTGAGTGTTTTTGACCTCCTGGGGACTCAAAAATTGCCCAAACTTCTTGGCCATGCACCAAAAGTCATGATGTTTCATGCTAAATCTACAAATGCAAACCATTTTTGATTTGGAGCTCCCAATCATAAGTGTCGCGCCAGTGGCGCAGTGCACAAGGAGAAAAACCTTGTTTTGTGCCCAAAATTTTGTCAAATGACCAAAATTGCCCCAAAGTTTTTGAAATTTGGGCTGGAGGTTCCCTATGAAGTGCTATGCTGGGCCACAGAGGCTTCAGCCAAGATTCGAAGCCAATCTTGCTCTTTTTTCCTCTTTTGTTTTTTTGTCGCTCTCCTCAATTTCGCCTTCAAACTCCTTATCTAAGCCTTTCAACTCATGTTCCGTGTGCTGTAGTGATAAAACATCCACGTCAATATGGTTTTTTCCTTTTCGGCCTTATCTAACAGTCTCTGAAGGTGGATGTTGATCCGCTCGAGCCAAAACTCTCGGTCATTGTTAATCTCGTGCTCTAATGGAGTGAGCTCAATCCTCCTATGTTGGGCAGCTTGGTGATTCTTGCGGATGTTTTTCAGCTCCATGATCTCATGATGGACTTCGAGCTATTTTTTACTCTACTCCAAATACTTGATAATCCGCTTATCCCTCTCCAAATTGAGAGACAAGGCTTGGATCTCCATTTGCTGCTCCTGGATGGTCCTCCTAAGTTTGGCACTCTCCACATATGTATCATCATCATGAATGAGGATGAATTCTACCTCTCGTTCACCTGATGGCCCCTCATCATGCATGGGCTTCTTTCCCTTGTCCTGTACTTGTGTTTCTGATGTTAGAAGCGAGGCCCCTTCCACCCTGGGTGGAGATAACACTCTCTTTGCTGCTGCGAACAAATGTCTACTGCCTCTCTGATAGGTGATGAATACCGGCATAGTAGTGGTCTCATGGTGCTCATACTGATGAGAAGGACCACCTATCTCATGTTCAATCTCTGATAATACCTGTGAAGTGCTGAAGACGTCACGGGAGATGAAGTCATCCCAAGTAATCCCAACTGATGATCCACCAAAATCTTAATTAGAGCAAAATGATACACACTGTTAAGTTGCTGCTGAGGTGTCTTGTGATGCATGAAGGTGTTCATCCTTTCTATGTTCCTGCAAATGAAATATGGGATGTTCATCATCCGTACCCTAGTAAAGTGCATGAGCAACCTGATGTGATAGGCATATAAACGAGAGAACCTCCCCTCACAGCTAAAATATTTCATGATCAACTTCATTAGCGGAGCATATTAATCTTTCAAATATCAGAATGGAAAGACTCTTTGGAGCTGCCTCAAGAAACTGGCCTTAATGTATGGCTCATAATGCTGCCAATCAACCTTCTGTTTCTTGTGCCATGGTTCTCCAACATTTGGTATGCCGGTTGCTAATGAGACAATTTTAGGTGTCAGTGTGAAGGTGACACCGACCAAGATAGCATGATCTCCATGCAAGTGAAGCACAAAAAGACAGGCCAATTCATGATGAACTCGAATACTAGCCACCTTTTGACAAAACTCAAAACATGACAGATGCTGGAAACATGACATAGCAAGAGGGCAAGCCTGCAATTCTGTAAGGGTGGTTGGTTCATCCCTAGCATGTTTGCCACTTTTATGATGCCTCCGGGGAGCCTGTTCTTCCGAGGATGAATCACTTTGGGTTTCCATTTCATACTCCGATGAATGCTCAGATGCCATGACTGCTGTATATGGACTGTGCTTGGACTACCCTTTGATGATGTATGAAACTATGTGTTGGTATGAACTCTGCCACCAAGGGGAACAATGAAAAAGGGACTATTAGGAAGGAGAATAATATGATGGGATTAGGGGTTATGGGGAGAAATTTTGTTTAGGGACATGTAAGAGGGTTTGGGGATTTTATAAGGTAGGATTTTGGGGTTTTATACTTGACAAATGAGTGGAGGGGATAGGGAATAGGGGTTTAGTAATGTTTTAGGGTAGGGAGAGATGGGAAAAATGGAATTGGGAGGAAGGGAACAATGGAAAGAAGGAGAAAAATGAAAGGGGAAAGGGAGGAGGAACCTTGGTATCAACACAACAAATTTGCAACCCTAGAGCAATCTCTTTGATGATATGAAGTGGTAGGGTTTAGGAATTTTTATTGCAACAATACATGGCCATAAACCATCATCATTTTCACAAAAATATATGAGCAACTGAGATGTCGACCCTACCTGTCAATTGGAAGGGATTCAAAGTGATTTGTTGCAAATTTGGAGCAAAACCGGGCCTTTGTGGGTGTGCGCCTCACCCCTCTATCTGTGCGTCGTGCCCATGTTAATTTAACACTGCGTGGTAGCGCCCAGTGCACTGCGCTCCCTATGTGCGCCACACTTCTTTGTCTGTGCATCGCGCCTGTGACAACTCCTCCAAACTCACCTAAAACGCGTGCTTTCTCCTCACAATCACTTTGCAATGTTTCTCTCTATCCTTGGTGTGCAAAATGACTTTGTTTCTTGTGGGAATCTTATATAAAGACTTTGGAGTCATGGCTTTAATTTTTGTTTCTCCAAAACCCACTTTGATAATGTTTTGCTTTGGCACTTTTTCCTGATTTAATGCAACTCTATATTTCACTTTTCCCTTTGAATTTTTGGCTAAAATGATGAAATTTTTGGCACTTTTTGCAGGGGTTGTTGACATGGCATTTGGCCAAGGAAACCATGACGGTGCCTGAAGAGATCAACTGGAAACGTTTTTGAAAATTATCACCAATGACACACTATTTGACTTTTCTTCAAAAGAGAGTTTTGAAGAATAGTCGTAATCTGTCAACATGACGATGAAAATCTTTGAATCACAACTTTGTAAGGGTCTCCCTCTAGCCTGCATGGCTTTATTGGACATGTTTGAGGACCAATTTATCTGATCCCTAGACCTAGTGACTGAAAATGACTCTTGTCCACTAAAATATCAAACATTGACTATCATGGACTTTAGTGAACATTGATGAAAAGACCTAAGCCAGCAGGTGCCAGACATGAGAGGAAATGACTGAAAATACCTTTCGGTCAGATTATGGCATGCCCCTAGCAGAATGTAGCTGAGTGGATGGAGCGAGACACCTAAAAATGAAATGCAGAAAGAGTTTTGATCTCTGATGAAGGACTGACAAGACCGACTCTAACAAGTACAACCCCCTTATTATATTGTTGTGCCCATGTAGTCGCCATATTGTTATTATTGTGCCCCATGGAAGCCCACTATTGTTATTATTGTGCCCTTACATTATTATTGTTATGTTGTCTCTGATTATATTATGACCCCTTAGACTTCTATATATAGAAAGGAGGTCTTGTCATTTGTATCATCCAAGAATTGTTCATTTGTGTAAGGTAAAGGAGGTTTCTCCCCCGAAGAGGCTGAATTATAAGACGTTGATCTATCTTTTCTATCTTTCTATGAGTTGGTTTCATAACACACTAGTTGAGATTGAATATAACAATGGGTATCAAGAGTCCTTGAAGAGGACTCCATTTGAGGATCTTTATGGGTAGAGTTGTAATACTTCTATTAACTGGAGTGATCTGGTGAATAAGGTGCTGATTAGACTAGGCATGTTGGAAGAGATGGAGCAGGAGATGTAGGTTATTAAGAGGAATTTAAAGGAAACACATGACAAACATAAGAGTTATTAAAATCAACATAGAGAATTCAAGGATTTTTAGGTTGGGGAGCATGTGTACTTATGCATCAAGGCCAAGAGGAGCTCCTTGAGGATTGGATCATCTACCAAGTTAGCATCTCGGTATTGTGAGCCTTTTGAGATCCTTAATAGGATTATACTAGTGGCTTACTAACTTTCATTGCTGCGAACAATGAAAGTCCATGATGTTTTCCATGTTTCATTGCTTAAGAGATATGTGGAGGATTTTGATCATGTGATTGATTGGTCTGTATTGCAAGTGAAACTAGAGGGAGAATTCCAACCAAAACCATAATGCATATTGCAATGAACACAAATCACGCTTTGGAACTGAGTAGTAGAGAAAGTTAAAGTGTAGTGGTAGCACTTTGGGCCCGATGAAGCTACATGGGAGATGGTTGATCAGATGTGGGCTTTATATCCTTCATTATTTGTTGGTTCAAGCAAATGAGTTTTTGGTA